>VXCM01002388.1:118982-139695 GCA_014773175.1 Lucifuga dentata
GTGTGTGTGTGTGTGTGTGTGTGTGTGTGTGTGTGTGTGTGTGTGTGTGTGTGTGTGTGTGTGTTCATGCTTGTAAGGAAAATACTGTTAATATGGCTGTCATGTCAAATGTATCCTGTTATAGATTAGCACCTTGCTAACTGCTGGAGCTCTGACTTTTCCACCAGCACTTTAATTAACTTTTTTTTTTTTTTTTTTTANTTTTTTTTTTTTTTTTTTAAACAAATATTACAATAATATACAAGCCAAAAAGAATGGGCAAAAGTTATTTAAAATAATTATGTATGCAAAAATCAAATAAGATGTGGGAACAAAAAAAAATGCTAACTGACAGCATCAGCAAAAAATGAGATAAATATATGCAGATAAATACAAGGGTCTGGAGCTTGTTTGTAAGAATGTAGGCAAATCGTGTGTGTGTGTGTGTGTGTGTGTGTGTGTGTGTGTGNGTGTGTGTGTGTGTGTGTGAGAGAGAGAGAGAGAGAGAGAGAGAGAGAGAGAGTTGGCACAATTAGGGCTGGACGATCCGTCTCTGTTGCCATGTGTCAGAAGCTGCAACTGGCATGTTAATAGAGGAGTGCTGGACCTTTATTCAAATATAGTACAATGGACAGATCAGACTATGAGCTCTGTTCTTTTAAAGTGTGAAGTTGCTTGGTGGCAGGGAAGGAGCACTGATGGAAACTGGTGATATGATCCTTTCATTGCCACCTCTTATCCACCAGCGTACTCTGGCTTTTAATTCAGGAAGTGCAATAACTTTCAGACACGACTGTGAGTCCTCTTGAAGGCAGGATATTGTATGTTTTACGTTCCTGCAGANTGCCCCCCTGCAAGGATTCCGCAGCTGCGATCCTGTCTTAATCTGGGATAAACATGATTATCCTGCTATGGCTTGTTCTTGGCTTTGTAACGGCAACAGGGGACCTTTCACAGCTCCTTTTTTTTCCCATGGTTGAGTGGGTCTGAGCAGCTAAGACCCCTGATGTGGACCAGCCACCATTCATCATCTTGAGGCTGCAGCAAACAAGCACAGCAGCCGCACAGAAGTCAGAGTGCAGACAGATATGAAACTGAATGCTAGGCATACCTTTAAGTATTATTCTGCCATTTGACCAATCCACATGTAAGCTGTCTCCAAATAAATCCTCCTCAAACATAAAAGATAGATAATGGTCCATCAGTATAATAATAATAATAATAATAATAATAATTGTTATTATTATTATTATTATTATTATTATTATTATGGTCCATCAGTATTATAATAATAATAATAATAATAATAATAATAATTGTTAAATATAAAGCCACAAATCAAACTAAAAATAATAATGTCCTTTATTGTTATTTCCAACATTCATAACTTTTACAAGTTTGCATTTGGGAACTAAAACAATTGTAAGAAATAGATCCCCATTGTTCCCATTGCTCAGACTGCCAGTCAAGTTCAAGTTCACAGTGAAATGCCTGGACATTTTCAATGCCACTTCCACTTCCCCCACTCCTCCTGCTCCTCCTCCTCCTCCTCCTTCTGCTCCTCCTCCTCACGTTGTGCAGTGACTGCATGGTGTTACTATGACAGAGAGGCTGTGGCGTTGTTATGGCAGCAGCATGGAGGGCCCGGCTATGTGCTGGTGAAAAGGACAGCCTGTCAGAGAGAGAGTGAGCGAAGACGGGCACAGGCACCCCACACCCTCAGCAGTCGTCCTTCAGGCCCTTCAAACGCCACCCACACCCTGGGAACCCCAAGAGTTCCACATTCATCCCATTCACACACACACACACACACACCCAGCATGTCCCTTCACACACACCCACAAGAACCTTCCTTGTATCTCACTTCATTTTACCAACCTGCAGCTTGTGTTACAGTATCAAACTAAAAAAAAAAAAAANGGGGGGGGGGGGGGGGGGGGGGGGGGGGGGGGGGGGGGGGGGAGAGAGAGAGAGAGAGAGAGAGAGAAATTTTGCTGATGTCTCATTCAACTTTAAACATAAAAGGCTGATTATTTATCTAAATGTGGGGTGTCTGAAGGGTTTGGACGTGGCAGATATTGAAAAAAAAATGTGAGAATGTGTAAAAAGAAAGGAAGATCCTGTACTGAGGAAGTGCAGAAGGAAATACAGTATGTTTGAAAGACAGAGGGTGACAGTTAGCAGAGGATGATTTCCAGTGTGATGAAATTGTCCAGGAACTTATTAATATAATTTAGTAAATCTAAATGCAGACTGAACTCAGCTTGAACTCACATGAAGACCCAGCTGAAACAAGAAGTGATTTCACACACGGTGATACAACCAGCACAAGAACAATCTGTCATCATTTCATCTGACTGTATCTGCACACATGTTGTTGTTGTGTATATGTTGTGTAGCTGATNTTTTTAGTAAACAGCCATAAGATGCTGCTGCTGCTGTGGATGATCAGAACTTGGATTCACATCACAGGCCTTTGCTGGGCTTTCCTCTCTGTTTGGATGCATTTATGATGATGTGACAACAGTTTGCATGAACTTTGAGCCAAAGTTTTAACAACAATTTAAAAAATAAGGAATAAAAGTTATCAGAGTTTACAATGCATAAAAACAAATGGATTTGATTTTTATAGTAAAATATATATGTATGATTCATGCTTTAAAAAAATCGTAAATTTTTGTTATTTCTGAAAAAAGTGGACATATGTTGAAAAAAATATATATTTATTCCCTTTTCTCTCAAATACTTCTTTTCAAAATATAAATTTCTTGTCTTTTTATGTGTTTTTTATGTTTATGTATCCCTGGAAACTGGAATGAAATATTTGTATGTAATAAAATAAATGTTGAGGAAATAAATGTTGCTGTTGATTTTGTGCTGAAGATCCTGCAGAATGTGTCTGTCACTGCTGTTGTAGCTCATTTACAGCCATTAGAATAATAAAGTGATTTATTTCAATATATTTGAGTAAACACTATATTTGACTCCAATTCACCACAACTACTTCAACCTAGTGAATATCAGACTACAGCGGAAGCTTTTATTTACTGACAAAGAATGAAATTTTCACTCTTCATGAAGGACAGAAAAAAAAGAAACAATAATTAACTGTGCTGACACTACAATGCAGCAAATTTGAGGTCTGTTCAATTTGTAATTAAATCGAATCATTCTTTTTGTTATGCCATGTTAACTGGCTCAGTTTTATTCAGTTCCATTCCTCAAAATTTAAAGGACCATACTGTCCATTTTGCATGTTTGAGCATAATATATTCAATTTTCATTCATGTTACTTTACTGACAATCATTTCCCAAAGGATAAAACCGTATTTCAGCTTTCCTGATATTTTGCTAAATCTCTTAATCTTTCAAAATCAAATATTCAAGTGATACACCCACCTTAAAAATCNTTATTCAGTTCCATTCCTCAAAATTTAAAGGACCATACTGTCCATTTTGCATGTTTGAGCATAATATATTCAATTTTCATTCATGTTACTTTACTGACAATCATTTCCCAAAGGATAAAACCGTATTTCAGCTTTCCTGATATTTTGCAAAATCTCTTAATCTTTCAAAATCAAAAAATCAAGTGATACACCCATCTTAAAAATCGATGTTTCGCCTGTTAATAGTTACGCAGCCTTATGAAGTCACGGTTGTCTAAATTTTTTGATAAATGCAGGTCTTCTTTGGGACTATATTCCCTGGCAAAGACTGTATTCACTCTGCACTTTTTATTGCATTTAAATGGTAAAATTACATAACTTCAAAAAAAACAAAACAAAACAAAACAAAACAAACAAAAAAAACACTGAATACACGTCTTGTTCGCAATGATGGATTACCTATCCCAAAAAGGTTTTAAGTATCTACAAGTTGATTTTAATAGCGTACCAAAATTAACTGAAACAATGCTGGTATGGAAGGTAGGAAAAACATTTTTAATTCACCATTCCAGTAGTATGCTTTAGGAAATGATTGTCAGTAACATAACATGTATGAAAATTGTATATATTGGGCTCAAGCATGCAAAATGGCCAGTATGGTCCTTTAAGAGCAACAGAGCTACAAAAATCTTGACTCTTGACTGTTTATGATGATGATGATGATGATGATGATGATGATGATGTAAAAATAATATAACTTTGAATATGTTATTCAGTTCATCTCACAATAAAAAATGAGACTCATTTGGAAAATCCCATATAGGTCCAGCAGCCCAAGAGGTGTGTGTTTTCATTGGTTTACCGAACAAAAACAAATTAATGAACAACGCAAAAAAAAAAAAAAAAAAAAAAAAATCCTTTGTGGGTAAAAAACCAAAAACAAACATGACTGGTTTACTGATTGCTCTGGGACCTACAAACTGCAGCTAATAAAGTCATTTTACACTCATCCACATATATCACAATGGTTATTTTTAGTTATTTCACAGTTGTCATGTCATGATGAAGGACATAGCATACAATGTTGAAATTGTGTTTTACATTTTTTAAAATATATTTTCAGCCAATGCTTACATATAAAATGTAATTAATTAGCATGTCAGAAGTCAAGATTACAGAAGTGCATATTCAAGTCAAATTTTATGTCCAAGAATCTCCCAAGTGAGCTGGATCGAGGGAGTCATGACCTTTCTGCTCCTGACCCACAGCTTGACCCTGCACAAGCCCACAGACACGTGTGTGAACTAACATCTGACAGAGTTTACTTCAATAACAAAAAACAGAAAGAAAGACAGAAAGAAGTAATGGCCAGGATGAGATCCTGCATGTTGATGTACTGAGTGGGTCCCTGGGGCCTTTTGGAGCAGTCAGGGTCACTGTCAGGTCCAAGGCTGAGGTGTCTGTTTGTTCCCAAATAGTCACAGAATCCATCAGAAAGAAGAAGTCAGTGATGACTGTCAGATTCTATCATTCTTTCCTTCACTGACGTCACTCAGGTCATCCTTTACAAACTGTAAAATAGACGCTTTTTAAAAAAAAAAAAAAATTTCTTTCTGATAGCAGTACAGAGGTTATATATTGCACTGGTCAGGCTGCAATCATCCATTTTCTCCTGAAAAATAACATCAGAAACATTCATGAGTTCTGTGCAACATTCTGTTTATACAGTATTTGTTTGTTTTAACAGATCTTTGTGAAAAATGCTGTTGTTTGATGTCACCTATTGCGCCTGCTACCAATGTCTTTTCACAACTTCATCACATTTAATTAATCCTTTTAAGCATGTTCTCACATCTGACTGTATTTTAAAGCTGTCAAATACATAAATACAAATATTAAAGCTTTAACCTTTAGTTTCCAAAACAGCATCCCACAACACACACCCAGTGACCATTCATTCTCATTTCATATTTGTGAGAAGTTAAAAGTAGTTTGGAAAGACATTTGTGAGAAAAAGTGACACAATGGCACAGTAATATGCTCCTTATGAACCTGTCAGTGTTTGTCAGGGATTTGACCAAAGGAACTCATGAGCTGCTGCAGGTTTTCTCTCTCACGACACTCAGTGATCACATTCATTCATTCACTCATTCATTTATTCTGCAGATTTTCTGCTTGTCAGAAGGAGATAGATGTGATCTTTTGTGTTGTAACTCACTGAAGGTCTTCATACTCAACAACTCTGAGGAATTAATTTTGCTGCAGAGAACAAAGAACACATTTATGTGCTGTTATTATACATCAATAAAGTAGCCATTGCTGTGACATCCCAGCCGTTACGTTGTTGCTCCACATTTATTTGTAGTCTAGGCAGCATCACATATTTGATAATCATTAACATAATATTTAATCGGCTTGTACACTTCAGTCTAAGAGAAGCTGAGAGGACTGGAGAAAGTGCCTCCTTTTTCACAGACTGTTATGTCTCTACCTCATGAATGATGAGGAGGCAGCGTGCAATTAGCCGTAGACCAGGTCTTTGGCTACGGAGAGCTGCAGATGATTGTCTAGTCATTTATATCTTCCAAGCCAGTGAGCTTTTGGTTTTGTATTCTGTGTTAGCATAAGAATGGAATCAGGTCCTGTGAACTTCCCCAACCTATTGACCCAGCTCCTTAGACATGAATAGCACTACTCTGAGGCTCCCCAGCTTCTCAAACAGGCTTTAACCATGCCTTAAGTCCCAATCATGGTAATTTAATATATCTTAAGCCCCTGGCTGTTTTGGTGGAGGCCGTCTGCAGTTTGTTTTAGGCATTCACTGCTTCTCACCTCATCATTGCCACTCCCAATTCTGTGAATTTAAGGAGCTACAAGTTCCATTCATCACCCACATAAGCCTCCATTCCAAATAATTACAAAAGTTTTTTGGGATTATTTTCAGTCTTTTGAGAAAAATCCAGTGGATTAGTAAGAGGAAAACCTTGTCAAGGATCGATACCAAAGGAAACACATGGTAAGATCCACATGACAGCTGTAGATTCACCAACGACACGCTCATCCTGGTGATATGAAGCTTTAGAGTCAGCAGGTGTTTGTTTATAATCTTCCCTTTGTCCTTACAATTTGCAACCCTGTGAGGATTTTGCTATTAAATCCCCTCCTTCTCCCCTCAGAATCATAAACAGATCCACACACCTCTGCTGCAGGTGTTCCGACTGATGATTCTCAAATGCATAGGAGCTATAGCGCCCTCTTCAGGAAAGTAAGAAGTATAGAAGAAAACTGACAGAGCCTCAAGAGCCACTGTGAACATATTAAGTGTAAAAAGCATGTTTTCTTTCTTGAAAAAGAAAAAAAAAAAAAATCTGGTTCTAAACTTGTCAAGGCTAAATTTGTCAAGAACTTGAGCATCAAAGGTCTAACTTAAGTTCCTTTTATTTTGCCCTAAATCTCAATCACCATATGATGAATTATGACAATGGACAGAACTGGCCAGAAGAAAAATTAATTCTCTGCTAGTCTGGACTAAAAACTCCACAAATTAAACATTCAATCAGCAAAATGTCAATTACAACAACAATTTTTATCTAAAGGGTGTTTTTGAGTACATTTTAACTTTACTGATTTAAGAACCCTTTGAAATTACTTTGATGATTTTTTTTTTTTAAGTAGCTGGGGTACCCAGGAATATCATGGNCCCTTTGAAATTACTTTGATGATTTTTTTTTTTTAAGTAGCTGGGGTACCCAGGAATATCATGGATATTCTACAGAGAAAGGACAGAGCCAGCAAAGGGATTTGAACCCAGGACCTTCTACCTGTGAGGAAACTGTGCTAACCACTGCACCACCATGCTGACTAAGATAATAAATTACTATAATAGTAATAACAGGACTTTATATGTCAGAAGAAACAATAGTTTTTTCAAATGATCTGCTGTAATCTAATAACATTTTGAATGTATGTGAGTATGAAGAGTTGTCTGAAAAACATAGAGGACATATTGTATGTACTGAAATGAAAAGTTACAACATAATCACAAATAAAAAATTTAAAAAAGGTTTTGCTGACATTTGCATGTGCAAATCTAGCATAACGTATGTCCATACAGAGTGATTTGGAACATACTGCAGGGATGATGCAATGTAGCTTTCATATTACCACTCAAAGCACTTTCATCTGTCCGGTTTGTGCTGTCAGTGCAGGTCATTGTTTCACTTCATTGGGAGGCTGATGAGGTTGGGGGATGGAGTGTACATAGATATTTTCCCAAAGACAAAAATCAGCCTGAAACAAGGAGCTCATCAGAGTTTGAGACACAAGAACTTTCCTGCTCTGCAGATACACAAACCCTGAGAGGCAACAACAAAGTGTTTGTTTCTCTTCTCCTTACATCCCATTCAAAGCTTCTAATTAACAGTTTTTTTCAATTCAAATAATAACAATTATCTGTGCAAACTTTGATAAGGTGGAATCTCATGCATTTATGTTGCATGTCCGACAGTCATCAAAGTCTTTGACCCGCTTCACTGCACAAAAAGAGCTCAGGAGGCCCTCTCAAAAACAAAAAAAAAAAAAGATCTCTAATAAATAATCAATTTACAGCATACCACAAAAATTGCAGAATACACACATATATGTGCACACACACGCACGCACGCGTGTGCACACACACACACGCACACACACACACACACACACACACACACACACACACACACACACTCACACACCTTTGGTTGTTATAATGGACAATCTTTTGATAGTTACCTTCCCATTATGTTATCATTCCACTTAGCCCCATTTTAAACATTAGAAATGCATTAGAAAATAGAAAGGCAACAGAGCTCATAGCTCCACTAAAGACAAACAAGGCTGGATAAAATTTGTCTGCTTCTTATAAGAACTATTAAGAGAAATAAACAACAATAAAAAAATAAATAAAAAAATTAAACAAATAATAAGAGAAAGAAACAGTACTACTACTACTACTACTACTACTACTACTACTAAGAAGAAGAAGAAGAAGAAGAAGAAAAAGAAGCAGAAGAAGAAGAATGGGACATAGTTGCTTTATTTGTCACAAGACACAGTTGTTATTAAATTTTATTCAGATCTGGACCAATTTGCACCCATTGACAGTCAGTTATGTTATTAATATGCCAGATTTTTTTTTTTTTTTTTTTTTTTTTCATTGAGACTGGTGCATGACTTTTGAAAAAATTGACAAAATTATTGAAAAAAAATTGTCCTGTCTTGTTGCAATGTTAATAAATTATCTTAAACATTGCTGGATCCACTCCTGGACCAAACTTTAAATGATTCTTTCCTGGACCATGCCCCACACCTCCATTAAGTTTTGTCAAAGTTAGTTCATAACTTTTTAAATAGTTCCACTAAAATACAAACACACAAGTGAAATATAATCTTCTTGGCAGAGGTAATGACTTGTGGAAAATGACAGCTGTGCAATGTGTGTATAGTGTACAGAGTTGGTGGTTTCTTGTATATCTATGCTGAAATTCGTTGCATCACTTATGAAGCATTCACACTTATTTCTGTGGCACACAACTGAAATACTTATATTTTGGTATCAAATATAAACAAACTGCACAGATATTAATCATTATTATAAGTTGTTCTGTTCCACATGCTATTTTCACTGATAAAAGTGATTTTAATTTCCTTTAAATGCAAACTGTGTTGGAACTGCTTTTTCATGCCACATGCAGACATAAACAAACATCAGTGTGTGCATAAAAACGGAATCCCTGTGCCTCTGAGTTTGGAGGGAAAGGCCAAGTTTCATCAGGAAAACACACAATCAGAGGCCATAGTATGTGTGTGTGTGTGTGTGTGTGTGTGTGTGTGTGTGTGTGTGTGTGTGTGTGTGTGTGTGTGTATGTGTGTGTGTGCGCATGTTTATCCTGTCTGTGTATGTCAGGTTTTGTAAGGCTCTGACGAGATGTGACAGCCCAGCTCTCACTCAAAGATCCTCGTATTTGGTCCATTTTTCTGTCTTTTCCATTTACAATGCTTCAGTGGAGATTTCTTTATTTCAGAATGGACAATGGTCTCTTTCTTTCTCATTCCCTCCATCTCTCTCTCTCTCTCTCTCTCTCTCACTCTCTCACACACAAACACAAGCTCGCTGGCAGACACACGCACACTTGCTTGCTGTCATGCTCATTTTGATGGTAATTAATGACATCACCGCTGCATGCGGGTGTGTGGTGCTGTGGAGGAGTGTGCGTGGGGGGCACATTTGTTTGTTGAGCAAACCGTGGGAACAGTGAGCTCTCCAGGTTGGCGAGTCAGGGCCTCCAACAATACATATGCTGTTGCTTTTCACCCAAACACCCTCCCTTCCCAAGAGAATCATTCCACTCCCTCCTTTCCTGTCTGCCTCTTCCCTCCTTTTTGTCTATGACTTTCCCTCCTTCGTTTGCATTTGCACAACGAGCAGTGTGAGGTTGCTGCCCCCTCTCTGTCACTGCAACCTCATGGGCATACACCTGAGCTGATGAACTGAAATGTAATTCACACCAGCAGATCTCTGGACTTCATATTCTTGCACTTTTTTTTTTTTTTTTTTTTTTTTTTAGTAAAGCTGACAGTTGCTTTCACTGAAGTATTTTTTTGCTTTGAACCCAATAACACAATGTGTTAGAAAGCTTCATGTAAAGTTCCTCCTCACCTTCAAAGCATCTCTGTATTCGTTGATACTTGTATTCATGCTGAAGTGGTTATGGCAGGACGTCATGCTGGCCCTTTAATCAACTAACTCTTACTAGTAGCCTTCAAAACAGATTAGTTTCTACGTTCATTACCTCTGCCAAGAAGGTTTAACCTTCGTCCATTGGTTGGTTGGTTGGTTGGTTGGTTGGTTGGTTGGCTGGTTGGTTGGCTGGTTGATTAGTTGGTTGGCTGGTAGTTAGCAGGATTACTTAAAAAAAAGTCCTGAACTAATTTTATGAAACATGGAAGGATTAGGCATGGTCCAGGAAAAAGCCCATTAAATTTTGTTCCCATCCAGATCCAGGGTTAGATACGGGATTTTTTTAAAATTTTTTTTTAAATGTGACGTGAGTAATGTGTAAATGAATAAATAAACAACAAAGTGACAGTGGATTTACAGAAGCCCTTTAAAAAAAATGAATAAATAAAATATTTGCTATGTCAAGCTATGCAAACAATTACACATTTGCACAATCTTTGTTTGATTTTTCATCATAAAATGTTAAAACGGACAGCTGGCAAGCTGTGTTGAGACTCAAAGTAACAACAGCCTGATTATTGGCCTGCCTTTCTTTACATTTCTTGTATCTTGGTGTGTGCTTCAGGCTGAGTTTAGGTTTAAATAGACTAGAATTAAACTATTTCTCCAGTGTTTCGAACAGGGAAGCTTTTACATGTGAAGCAAACATGATAACATGATAAACACCATATTATGGAAAACATTGACCCTTAGTGCCCAGGAATGCCCGTATGAATAGTTAAGAGGGCACAACACCCATCAGTGTGCCTCCTAAAGCACGGCTTTATTCATAGTACATGTGTATATCATGCATGTGTAAAAGAACACAAAAAGAAAAATCATATTTCCTAGTTTAGCATTAAGTTAGGTCTCAAAGTCATTGATCCCACTGGACAGAGAAATCTCCCTGAGCAGAGCTGCACTGACAGACAAGCCACAAATATACACACAAAATAAACTAAATTAATGCTCAGATGTTGGTTTGCAGCATTGTTTTGTGGGGATTGAGTTGAATGCAGAACTTAAACATTGGAAGAAGAAACCAAAAGGACCTGGTAATTTGAATCTGTGGTACAAGAATTACATGAGGAACATCAGGAACACACACACACCAAATGAAGTCTATTTATTTCTTGTCTGTCTGTGTGTAACTGTTGTATTTCTTTCTTTCTTTCTTTTTTTTTTTTTTTTTTNTTTTTTTTTTTTTTTTGTTTCCCTTTATTTGTGTTAGATACACAGTTTTTCCAGTATAGGAGGGTAAAGTGCACTTGTCTGATCGGAGGAGGCTGTCAGTCAATTCATTGCTATTCATTTCTCCCGAGGGGACAAGTTGTCTCTCTGTTTTACTGTTCCCACGATTACTGGCAATAGTTAACAATTATAATAGATTATTAATTAATAAATATTTTGTCAATAGACAAATCCAGTATTCTTGGGAATTAATCACTTCTTTGCAGATGTAATTAGTCTTATTCTATTAACTGTATGAACTCCTCTGCAAAGCAAACTGCACAGATTATCATTGTGTGTGTAAGTGTCACTCCAGTCGGTACTTATATCGACCATAACAATTATAGAAGCAAAGTAATGTTTTGTTGAGTTTACCTTTTTGTCTATTATTCAAACTACAGTGCCTCTTTCGCTCCAATTAGGAACCAGCAGCAGGTGGAGCACCTAATTAGCCTAAACTATTCAGTTTGAATCCCTTGTGCACTTTTCAAACGGCTCTGGTTTTATTTCTTTCACACTAGGCAGGGAACTAGTGGCCTTTGTGCCTGAATCAAAGCTGCTCCTGCTATGAATAGTGACTTTCCTGCTACTCCTCCTCATCAAACGCGAGCAGAGAGGTCTTCCCATGAGACCTTCCCCTTTGACCCCAACAAATGGACTCTTGTCAACTGAATAAGAAGCAGTAACTGGCCTTTGGTAATCTGGTGTTCAGGCAATGGACATTTGATGAGTAATCATGATGACAGGAGGATACCGCAGAGTGATTGGTGGAGCTCAGCAGGATGACGTCTGATTTGACATCAGCATTACAAACTCAGTGGGAGGGTTACGCTATCGGTGCATAAACTTTAATTCTCTCTCTCTCTCTCTCTCTCTCTCTCTCTCTCTCTCTCGATTATTTTCAAGCTAATTATTCTTGATTTGTCTTACTATGTTTCTTTTTTTTTTTTTTTTTTTTTTTTTTCCAGATACAGCTTATAAGAAACTGAAAGGGGCTTGAATACTGGATCATTTTAAGGTGAACTTGTGTTTTGCTGTGGCATGGGTTTTTTTTAATGCTAGTTTCAAGACCTTAGCAGATTTTTTTTTTACTGGAAACTAGAAAACTAGAAAATCTAGTGTAATATTTTTAACTGGGTCATGAGGAATACAATAATGCTTTACAAAATAATAAACTATATTTTGTGTGTGTGTTTTTTAATTAGATAACATAATAAATTAGTCTCTTTATTAAGAGAGAGAACATGGTGATGGGAAAATTAAGGTCATTATCATGTGGCAGTTAGGTTATTGTGGACCTCTAGTGGGGCAGGAGCTTTTCCAGAGGCAACTGATAACTTTTATTTAGACCACAAGAGCCCCTGAAGGCTCACACACACTTTGTGAGGACAGTGAGAACATGTGGGCTGTTGCGTCTGCCTATAAGCCCAGATGGACTACTCTGCAGCCTGCTCCAGTCAGCTCACAAAGGTGATATAATTGCCAGGGCAGGATGGGACAAGGCCACTGCCTTTCTTCAGTCTCCTCCTTGTCCCATTGCACCTTTTCTCCCCCTCTCTATGCTCACTGATTATACTCCCCTCCCTCATTGTCCTATTATCACTCTCCAACAACAGGCCAATTTGTCCCTCCAGCTTGGTTCCCGCCTTCCCTCCTGCTGCGTTATTTAGCCCCTCTTCTGCACTTCAATGGCAGGTACTGATTAGAGAACTTCCATGACCTCTTTGCTATTCCTCAGAATCCCTCCTCCCCTTCCCAGCAGCCTTTAATCTGATTACAGGCTTTCTGCAGCTTTTCAGAAGAGGCCAGTCCCAGGAGGACAATAGCAGACCAAAGGGTTTCACAAACACTCTCCGGGTCATATGATTCACAAGAGGAGCTGCAGCCAGTCATCTCCAGCATCAGATCTCTGCAGGCCTGCCAATACCAAACCTCTGCTGCAGCGACCCTCTCTCACCTCCTGCCATCACTAAATCACCAAAACTTGGATTTGGGTTAAGCTTGTCTTTGTCTTCTTTTAATGTTTGCCATTTTCATGTTTCTGATGGTCTGAAGCTCCTTTCAGGCTTCAGGATGTGAAATTAATGTCACACATTTCTGGTTTGACACTTTGTCATAGTGCACAGTATGAATCCTAAATATATGTTGAAATTCCTCATTCCTTATAAAATTTGACTGTGGGAATTAGTTCGAAACACATGTAGCAAGCATGATTTGTTATCTGCACTCCCAACATCATACCAGGAGAGAAGAGAAGAGAAGAGAAGAGAAGAGAAGAGAAGAGAAGATGATATTTATTAATGTTTATTAAANAGAGAAGAGAAGAGAAGAGAAGAGAAGAGAAGAGAAGAGAAGATGATATTTATTAATGTTTATTAAATCCAACAATATTCTTAAAAAAAACACTCAAAAATATTATTATAATACTACACACACCTCATCACTGCATATTAAGCAGTGATAAAAGTCATAAGACTCCTTTTAAGACTCTGTTTATACACTGGTTAACACAATACCTGAAAAAATAAAGCCCAATTTATTAATACTGTATAAATATTACCAATGTATTGTTTATCCCTTTGTCATGAAAAGCATTTAATGTATGTGACAGAAGCATACAATTAAGTTAGTTCAGGCAGTTAAGTTTAACCTATTTAACCTCATCAGACCATTTTATAGCGTTCTTCACTCATGAAGCTGTCCAGCCAGTGCATTTAGAGTTTATTAGTGTCTTAGTGATTGATCAGGAAATGACCCTATTGAACGGCTTGTCCAGGCCTCATTACCATCAAAATGAAGGGAGTCGGGAGTTTGGCGCCTGAAGGCAACAAGCAGGCAAATGGATGGACAGACAGACAGGACCTAGTCTGACTCTCCACTGTCAAACAATTGTGTTCAGCTGTGAACAGTATAAATCTGATTAATCCTGAAAGCCTCTTAACTTCGTCATCATGCACATTTGCTCTGTGGCTGTACTTTAATACCACAGAGCAAATATAAACATCTTAAAATACTACATAAATGTAACATTTTAAAAGCCAAGTATCTCCATCAAAATGTACCATAAATGCACCAAAGGTATTGTTTGGACCAGATCAGAGGTTCTCAAACTGTGGTTTATGTGTACCACCAGGGGGCACTTCAACTACCCTGACTTTGGAAATTTCTGCTTGAATGTTTAATTATTATTATTATCTTTTAATGAAGAAACAAATTTTTTTTTCTTTCTCAAAATTGTGCAACTTGTGTATTTTGTGTCAGTGTAACTTTTTGGACTCATAACGTAAACTTCTCCTTTTCATGGACTATTGATCATTGATCCCTGCACTACTTACACTTTTTGGAAACAGTGTTTTGTTTTTGCATTATATTTATTGCTCTTGATGTGCAATTTTTTTTTTTTAATGTGTCTCTTATATTTTACGAAGTGCTTTTATATTTTTTCTGTTATTGTGTGCCTTTTTATACTTTTTTACTTTTGGTAACTCTCTTGTATGAGCAGTCACTTTTGCACCGGCCCGGGAAACAGAATTACATGTGCATCACATGCAACATTGTACAAGTATAATGTGGGTGTAGTGAGATGACAATAAACTCCTTGTATCCTTATATCCTTCACTGCAGCACACATGAGATTTTTCTGTCATTTTTCCTATTGTTGTGGCTTGTTGGATTCTGGCTTACTGACAGGTGGTACTTGGTTTAAAAACTTTAAGAACCACTAAAATAAATTGTTTAAAATAGAATAATTAAGAGCTGAAAATGCATTGTGCAACACAAGTAAAACCAGACTACTTCTAATGTCTTAAATGGCTCTAAAGCTGCCCAGGTTGCAGCATTACAGTACACAGTGGTAGCATTTTTTTCAGAGATTTCAACTAAATTACTAATAAAAACTGACTTTAATCAAACTTAATACCAATACAAACATGTTACTCAGCTGAAATAACAAGACTGAATTGATTGATTGTTTTTTTGTTTTCCACCCTTGCTAAAATCCTGCCTGGAAACTGATGATGCTTAAGGTTCCAGTTAACTATAAAAATTAATTTATCTCTTGTACATGCTATGTACAAGAGATTTTAATTTTGTGGTGTAATGTCTTTGGCTGTTTATCTGAACCTGATTGTTCATCCATTAAAAAAAAAAAAAAAAAAAAAAAAAAAAAAAAGCAAAATGATTGAATTTTAAGAAAATCAAACACAAATTAGAGGAATTGTTTTTACAGTGACCATTCACACAATAAATATCACAGTGCTTCAAATCAAATCCCTATTTTTTCTGTGCAGTTACCTTTAATTTCTGAGGTGTTTGGGCTAATTACTGTGCAAATTAGCTCTAATTTCTAGCCTGTTGCTGGTTTTCCTAAAATTATGAGCAATAACAACATACAGGAATAAAGCATATATTTAATAATTCAATATTTATTATTTGATTGTGGTAACATGGGCTTCTGTAAATGCTAAAATTAGAAACTATCTCCAAACAACATAATATACAATATAATGAAACATAACATAGAATAATGGATGTAACATTCAACACAACAACACACTAATTCCTGGAAACTGTATCATAGTCACTATAGTTTCTTAGAACTTCCATCTTGGTGTGAACAGATGAAGTAAACATTTAAAGGTGGGTGCATATGTACAGCTCATAAAGACACACATTAAAGCAATGAAAAAACAGGCGTTATAACTCAAAAGGTGCTTAATTTTGCTGCAAAATCTGCTGAATGACCTTTTTTCTAGACACAAATCTATTTATTCTACCGAATTTTTCACTTTAACATTAATCACATGAAAATCTCAATCAAAACAACAGTCCAGTTTCACCTGAATTTAGAGCTTTGTACAAATGATTGTCATGCAGAGCCAGACATGGAAATAGCACTCCATTCTTCACTGTAATAAAACCATAATCAGTTTTAACAGGTGTTAATGTTAGCAATGGAACTTATCCGCATCCTGCTTGGATTCAGTACCTGCCAGTCAATAAGTTATCACCAAAATAATACAAGGAAAATATCTAATAAGATTAATAATAAAATTCATCCAAAAATGAAAACCAGTTGGTGTCTTGAGCCGCTCTTCAGCCGCTTTCTTAATTAATTACTTATGCCTAACATCATGATTCATGGTATTTTTTTCCTACTGCTGACATATTTAGTCACTATCTTGTTCTGTACAATCATGACCAAAATTTTCCAAAACCAAGAATAAGACAAGATGGCATAGGGCCCACTTATTCTGTAAACTGCCTGTATCTGAGGGCAGCTCATTGATGAATTAATTCTGTTTGGTCGTATCGAGTCCAAAGTGGCAGCTGATCCTCCACACATTCTGCTGCTCTAACTTTGATCCAAAGAAAAGCGTGACTCAGCTCTGCAGAGGAAGAGGAAGAAATTCAGTTTATGAGAAATCATGGCTTTCCTGGAATAGATGAGGATGTGTAAGTGAAAGTGAGCTTACATTTCTTGGTGCTTGTGTATCATGTGATTGTTGTACTCCAAAACAGGAGGGATGCTCTCCTCTTCCTCAGGAACCTGGGATACGTCACGTGTGACCAAGTTATTTGCCAGAAAACCATTCATTTGTGAGTATAACGTTTTCACTTAAGTAACAGAATATCTTTCCACTAAAGGGTAAGGTCTCCATCTAGTGGTAGCAAGGTGGAATAGCACACTCACCTCCCAGTAAGCTTCATCATCGAAGCAGTTGTCATCAGCAGGATCGCCCCAGATAGGGAACCTCAAGATAAAACCTAAGAAAAACAAACAAAAACAATTCATCTCAGCCTTCTCGTTTTCATAAATCCTTTTTGTTATTTTGTCTGTTTAAAAAAAACAAAAAAACAAAAGTGTTAAAGGTCCATGAGAGGTAAATCTAACTATTCCTGGATTACTAAACAAACACTTTTGGAGCTAAAAGTGATACATTTCAGCTGAGATTATAATAGCAGAGACTGAAAGTAACTACGTACATTTACTTTCAAGTTCTGCTGAATCTCTGGGAGACTTGATACTTCACAATTTTTCAGAAGGAAGTATTGTATTTTGCCACCATTAAATTTATGTGATGGTTGTAACCACTATTTACTTTACAAATTTACATTTTACATTCCTCTCATAATATGGCTGCTGCTTGGTAAAAATCTTGAATCTCCAGGGAATTTTGAAAAACAGCTAATCTCAGCTCAAGGACACATTAACTTTTAATATTATCTAAAATGTACATGTGAAAAGACAAATTTTGGAGGATTTTCCTTTTGTTTCATTTCACCAATCATGTCCACAATTTGAGCATAGACACATTAACATTAATATTAGCATGAAAGGTTCTCTTCTACTAAATGACAACTTTTATTTTTGATCAATATATCAAAAGATTTTGATAGTTAACAAGTAGTTTTTTCTTGTAATTTAGTATTATTGTCATTTGTATCATTACTTAAACTTAACAGATTTAAGTTTCTCTTTTTCATTGAATTTGTTCCTTTTTATTTGTTGCTTACAGAACTTAAGCATCATCCTTATATCATCATTGTTAGATGTGATGTATAAAGATAACTGCGTTCTCAAACTCACCAACAATAACTCCTCCAACAAGTCCAAAAGCAATTGCCACACACGTGCCAGCAGCCTGGAAGCCACCCTGCGTTCCGACAGATCTGTTTTCAAAGCGGCCTTCGAAGTCAAAAACACTCACCAGCCTGAGAAGAAGAACACAGCGTTTGTTTCAGTCTGACTAAGAATCTCAGTAAACCTGAAGACAATTCATTTTCTGTCTGATCTTTCAAAACTGAAACAAGCTATTATGCAACGGCTCTGACTAAGCCTCATAATCTCATAATTGTAGATTTCATCCAAGTTTTGAAATTTTGAGTTTGCAGGTGTGTGTGTGTGTATGTGTGTGTATGTACAGTACATGTCACTCACCCCTCCTTTCCATACACCTCTTCAGTGGCAGCTGCAGCAACGATGGCTCCTATAAAGCCACCAAGCATTCCAGGCACAGCGTGCAGGTTATGAATACCACATGTATCCTGGAGTTTCAGATACTTTTCCAAGAAGGGCTGCATATGAGAGCAGGGAAAAATACTCAGTGATTCCTTTCAAAATTACTCATCATTGTTGCAACAATGAGTTCATCAGGTTTCAAGTAAACAAATTTACTGTAGCAGAAGCTCTCATATTGCTTCAAAACTGGACTCACAGTGACAAATAAGTAGCCAAAGGTGGAGATGATGCCACAACAGAAACCCACAATCAGTGAACCATAAGGCGTGATCATGAACTCAGCTGCCGTTCCCATGGCAACGCCACCAGCCAGAGTGGCATTCTGAATGTGCACCTGTCAGGTGAAACAACCACAAACTGAGACAAACATATTTTTGACTTGTGAACTGTTATGAAGGCATGCATGCTTTTCTTGTTTCAACTTGGCTACTTCTTTTTTTTTTTTTTTTTTTTTTCAGTGAAAGAACATTACCATGTCCAGTTTGCCTCCCTTACGAGACATGCTGGAGATGGCCACAGTGGTGAGAACAGAGGAAGCAAGGGAGAGGTAGGTGTTGATGGCAGCTCTGTGCTGTCCATCGCCATGATCCGCGATGGCCGAGTTGAAACTGGGCCAGAACATCCACAGAAACAGTGTTCCTGTGAGGTGAGAGAAATCGGTACTTAGAAATTTGTATAATTGTGATAATGAAAGGTAAAATATAGTAATATTTTACAATAAGATAGATGATATGAATACATCTGATTCCTTTCCATTGTGGATGATGCACTACTTTGAAAGTGCAAAAACATAATTTCCATCATATATCCTTGATTCAGAATTATTCAGAAAGATTTCATCAAAAAGTAATTAGCTCCTTGGTTACTTAGGATTTTATGTGCTTTATTGTGAAGTGTTACCTAAAATACAAAACCAGCAACTCACCGATCATGGCAAACACATCAGAGTGGTAGACAGATGCACTGAGGCGTTTGCTTTGGTGTAGATTTGGCCGGTAGAGAACCCAGGAAATGGCCAAACCGTAGTACCCTCCGAAGGCGTGAATAATCATGGAGCCACCAGCATCTCTACACTGTGGAAATGTTGAGATTTCACTGTCACAGGTGGATATACACAGAGCAGGAGCATCGATATTCAAATACAGAAGAAGAAACTGCAATTTTTGAAGGAAAGTGTTTGTTTTTTTTAAAAAAAATCTCTGATATTATAATCCCAGTCAATGATTGTGTTTGGTGAGACTCACGTGAAGGAGGCTGAGGATTATGTATTCCTCCACAGCAAACAGTGTGATCCCAAACAGGGTGACAACCATCAGCTGGACCGGGCTTACTTTTCCCAGGAGGGCACCATAGGCAATCAGAGAGCCCGCACAGCAGAAGTCTGCATTGATCAAACTGCACGGACCAGAGCAATGTCAGAATTGAGCAGGGATAAGAAAGAAAAATATGAATGAGTGATAAGGCAAATTTAACCATCTTTCAGAAGACAAACAGGAACGACGAGATCTTAGATCTTGTTTTTTCAGTTTGGCCTGTCTGCTACGAGAAGAACAACCATCTTTGCCCAAAGCAAAATCCTCATGTCTGCCTTTAGGAAACACTTAACTCTGACTTGTTACGTAAAGCCTATTTAAGGTTTTCTCTTTAAGTTGCATAATTCCCCATCCTCCACCCTCAACCCCAACTCCACTTTCACACCATCATTCCAGTTCACTAAATCATTCACACGCACGCATGCACGCACGCACACACACACACACACACACACACACACACAATGTTTGTTGACTTGTAGTGCAGATACTAACCTCTCCACACCAATGTAGATTTTTCCTGTCGTGAAGTCCAGCGAATGGAACCAGCCTTGCATGAGAAGAGCCCACTGCAGTCCAAAGGATGCAATCAGGAAGTTGAAGCCTACACCACCAAAGCTGTAACGCTGCAGGAAAGTCATGAGGAAGCCGAATCCAACAAAGATCATAACATGGACATCCTGGAAGCCTGGAGAAGAAAAATAAATTTGTTCCTTAATGCTTGTACAATTGTTAT
This sequence comes from Lucifuga dentata, assembly GCA_014773175.1. Classification (NCBI taxonomy): domain Eukaryota; kingdom Metazoa; phylum Chordata; class Actinopteri; order Ophidiiformes; family Bythitidae; genus Lucifuga; species Lucifuga dentata. Next base: position 139,411 of record VXCM01002388.1, read on the forward strand.
TTTATCAGGTGAATTTACTTTGATTAGCTACAGCCTAACAGAAATTGTAGAAACATATCTGTTTAATCTTATCTGCCACATTATTATTAAATTATCAGAAGGCAGTGCAGTAAGATAGTTGTAACTGCATTTTCTGTACTGTGTATTTTCAAATATTATGCACATGGAAAGCCTTTCAAGTAAAGCTTTCAAAACATGACTTTCCATTTGCTTTTGCTCAGAAAATTCTAATTGGAATTAAATCTACCTGTAATTGAAGTTTTTTTTTTTTTTTTTTTTTTTTTT
>VXCM01002389.1:0-74104 GCA_014773175.1 Lucifuga dentata
GGCAGATGATTCGCTGTGGTGACCCCTGAAGGGAAAGCCGAAAGGAAAAGAAGAAGAAGATGTTAATGACAACCATTTTCCAAAACATAAAATTGAATTTTAGGTTTTCTGTTATTTTGGCAAATCCCCTAATCTTTCACAATCAAATATTCAGGTGATGCACCCACCTTAAAATTCAATGTTTTGTCTGCTAATGCATATGTCCAAATGTAGAAGACATGGTCATTTTTAATTTGTCAGTAAAAGCCGTCTTCTCCTAGGACTATATTCTCTGGCGGAGGCATACATTTTCTTTCAGCTTCGTGTTGGATCGGTTGAATTGGGTAACTTTCACAAAAAACAATAATGACATTTGGTTCCTGTGATGGATCACTTATGTCAAGCACATACTAGAATTAACTGTACTACCAATGGCTGCTTGGAAGATAGGAAAAAAAATCCAAAATGTACTACTGCAGTAGCATGTTTTGGAAAATGGATGGCAGTAACATAACATGTATGCTCGCTGTATTTATTGGGCTCAAACATGCAAAATCACCGGTACGCTCTTTTAAGATGGAGGACAACCACTGATATCTACAGTGTAATCAAAGGCCAAACCAGGACTAACAAGACTCTTCACTGGAAAATTCGTGATCTGTGATTGAATTTGTGGGTCATTTTTTACATTGAAATCAAATTAATGTGTCTCCACTTTCATTAGCGGCACGGATGAACCTTGAGATTTTCGGGGGTTTTCGTTTGGCTCCGAACCTCTCCGAAGCGCGTACAGAGCCCCACCCTCGCTCCTTTTTCATTGGGCCGTCCAGCCTTTCATTCGCGGACGCGTTTCCCAGCCGGTCACGATTCCCCCCCATCTGTCTCGAGCGCACCAGAGCCAGACGCCACTGACGCAGCACGCGCTTTACTCACTTTTAGCAGTCACGACTCAAGACTCGAGCAGAAAAACGACCCGCAAACCGGATCAAAACCACAAAGTTAACAAGCATCTGTGGCGCCATTCAAATTGCTGGGGGAAAAACACCGTTATTTATGACGTAAAATGGCTTATAACGAGCTTTACACTTTTACAATGGCAGCGCGTTTCAAGCGTCGTCGGGAACGAAACAAACATCAGAGCCCGAAAGCTATTATGTGAAAACCGGTGCATCAAACTTATCAGAAATGCCCCACAGCGGACACTTAGTGGAAAAGAAAACGCTACAGTCTTCAGCACCTCAACCAGGGACAGCTCCCACTCAATAAAGCTGCCACCTTCATTTTCAGCTCCAGCAGCCTCATCATCTGAATATTATAGGTTTTTATCTTCTTTATCGGAGAGGGAAAAGGTTTACACCTGCAACTAACAGTTATGATAAGAGCGATGCATGATAATATTAATTGCAATCAAACAGCAGATAAGCCACCCATTCTTAATATGGTAATTACCGGTAATTCTTTTATATCTGACCGGTTCAACATCCCTCAAGCATAGTTTAAAATAATAGCAGAAATCCCCGCAAAATAAATAGGCGAAATAAATAAATAAAATAAATAAACATGACACCGCGTTTCCTTCCGCAGACATTCCGCCTTAATCAAACAATCACATATTCTGTTGCCCCTGTGCTAGCACTAAAATAATTATAGGAAAACAAAATAATAATCATAATCATATTTAAAGGAAAATCTCGAGAGGAAAAAAAAGAGATGCAGCAGGAGCAGGTTTTACACAACTCACCATTGTAGCATTGGAGCATCCTTGCAAAACACGGAAAAGTAGCACCAAAAAAAAAAAAAAAAAANAAAAAAAAAAAAAAAAATCAGGGGAATATCTTGTTCTCCATAAAAAAGAAGCTGTGTCTTTTCGCCTCTTCAAACTGTGCACACACTGTACTCTTGAATGGTGTGTGCCTTTTATACGAGTGATGCCCCCTATCTATTTCTGGATCACGATCCAACCCCGTTTCTATTTTTAGCCCGCGCGTGATGAAAAAAGAAAAGCTCGCAGAGGTTCCTTGGAGGAATTTCGAGCGTGCGGCGTTTGAGGACCGGCGCGCGCTCCCGCTTCCCTCCTGCACGGGGAACGGCAAAATACGTGTGCACGGGGACATCTCCTTATAATAATAATACTAAAGTGAATGATGAAAGTGTGTAAAATTTTTGCTAATTCATGAATCGTTGCTATAAAAGCGCGGTNCGCGCGCGCACACACTCGCATGCACGTACACCCATCACATTCTAAAAATATGACAGAAATACAGACACAAAGCTCCCTTCTTGCATGATGATATGCATATATAATCCTTTCTCCGATAATCACACAACATCATTTAATCCTTGTCTGTTTTATATTTAATGCCTTTATAAATGAGAAAATAAAATAGACTTCCTTCTCCTGGGCGCTGCGTCAGTCACTAAGCATTGACGTCAGGTGGAGAATCTCCCACTTTGAAGATGAAAGGAGCCACCATTGCCCCACTGTGGTAACAACCAGCGCGGATGTATTGAAACATACGCCTGGAAATTGAAAAATAGCTAAATAATACACAATAATCCCCTCCTCTAAACTGGAAAGGCCATTGTTGACCCGTGCTCCTTAGTATCAGTGGGAGAAAAAAAGGAGTCAAAACCCAAGAAAAATAAAAATGGGGTGGGCACGGTGAGTATCACGAGACAAGCAGAAAATACATAGTCTTTATGTGTCATTTTGAATATAAATGTGGGCATGTAGGCTAAATGTGCTTAGGATGAGTCTAAGTTGCTTTTACTTTCAGCTGCACCCTCATCAAGCAAAAGCAGAGCAGCTGAAATATGAAAGTCCAGAGCTCCAGAAAAAGCAGTACGAGGCTGATTCTGCCGCGGTATCAATCCTGCAGACTCCCCTGCACAGGGCAGAATGCTGAAACGCGTAGTAACGGAGGGGCGCTTGGCAGACCGACGATGCTATTTTTAACTCTCACACTCAACATGCCTGCTGCTGCGGGTTTCTCTTCTCAAGGTAGCTACTACTGTACCAGATCAAACATAAACACACCTTCCAGGCGTAAATTTAAGCCCAGCGTGTGTGTCCCAGAAGATTAAATCTACAGGGGGGAGGAATCCTGTCAGATGATGAGACAGATTCTTCTTTATCAGTGTGTTTCTGTGTAAGAATGAAACACCGACACATTCAGCAGAGTTGTGACCTGTATGTGTTTTCATGCTGAAGATTTGGTTTTGTGTGTTAATATTTTGAAAAGGAAAATTTTAAAACGGGTCGCTTATGTTTGTGATTCAGTATCAGAATTACATTACTGTCTGTCACATTAGAGTAAAAAAATGTGTGTGTAGCCCCCAAATTGTTAAAAAAAAAAAACAAACAAAAAAAAAAAAAAAAANAAAAAAAAAAAAAAAAAAGAAGTCCGAATCAGTAATAACACGCTGGACATTGTAGATTCTGGAAAACAAATACAGCAAATCTTGTTGCTTCGCACCTCTTTTCTGGCATCATGATTACAAGTCATTCAAACAAGACAGACAATATGACAGAGAATATGTGGGCATACACATCTTTTGCATTCATATTTGGACTTGAAATCTTAAGTCTAGGACTTGGGACTTGGCCCTCATAGGGGCTTGCCTTCTTTGATCCTAACTTGATGACTGGCTTGGGAGCCAAGTGAAGACCCTGGCACATAAGCTATACATCAGCCCAAGTTCAGACAAAAGACTACCGAGTTGCAGCTGTGAACGCTCTAGAATCTGTTGCCTCTCCTTGTTTGGAAGAATAGAATAGAATAGAATAGAATAGAATAGAACAGAACAGAATAGCAACATTATACAAACGGGCTGGTCTGTCTCAGAACTAACCTGCAGGAGAGAATGAAACAGTACTACTACTGGAGCCTATGTTGGAACTGTCCATGGTACCAATGCCACAGTGAAACAGTTAAAGGACCATACCAGTGATTTTGTATGATTTAAACCAACAAATACAACCCATATATATGTTAAATTACTGCAAAACCAATTTGCAAACCATTTTCCAAAACATACTACTGGAGTGGCAACTATTAGAATTGTTTTTTTCTACCTTCCAGACAGCTCATTCCAATACTCTATTAAAAAAAAAAAAAAAAAAAAAACAAGAACTTGTAGAGATGTAAAAAGTGCTTGAGATATGTAATCCATCACAGCAAATAAAACATCTATTGAATTTCTTTTTTGTCAAAGTTACTTGATTTAACTATCCAACACAAAGCTACATGGAAGAAAATGTATGTCTCATATAGTCCCAGGAGAAAAAAGTGCCTTAACTGTAAAATTAAAATGACTGTGCCTTCTCCAATTGTGTGTGAGTGAATTTTAAGATAACACCTAAACACTTTAAGGTATCAACTAAATATTTGATTTTGAAAGATAAGGGGATTTGACAAAATAACAGGAAAGCTAAATTATGAGTTTATGCTTTGGAAAATAGTGGGTAATGTAATGTGTATTCAGGTTGGGAAGTATTTATTGGGCATAAATACCAGTATGCAAAATCACTGGTATGGTCCTTTAAATAGCAATGAGTGATCATCTATAAATTGATACACTGCAGTGGTGAGCTTGAACTTCAGTCCAAGCTCTGGCAAATATCAGAGTGAATTTAAGATTTTTGGATAGAACACTTATTTGGAATAGCTACAGAAAATACTAAGTCACTACTTTGCTCATAATATTTCAGATTTAAGCCTTTTAAGCAAAAATCGGCTAATATTGGAGACCACAGAAAAATGTGAATATACAACTGCTGAGGTTCCACTGAAATTAAAAAGGTGTGACAGATGTCTTGCATGCAAATGAATACCCAGAAATAAAGACACAAGAGTAAAACTCTGACGTAACTAAGAGTAAAACATGGTCTAACCAGCTTTATAGAAGTAAATCAATTCAGGCTGCAGGTGAAGCAGAAGAGCAAAGAGGGTGGGGAGATAAGAAGGAGGCTTGTGGTGTTAATGGAGGTGAACACTATTGTCCCCACAGGACCAAAAGAATTTTATTACACTGAAGGAAAAGCCCAGGAAATCCCTTGTGGATACATCAAGCTCATGAGATTTATGAATCATCTCATGAGCTGCAGCAGTATGCAGACACATTCTTGTTAGAAATATAAAGGAAATGTTTGGAGAAAATGAGTTTGTGCTGTTGAGCCACTTTGTCATACTGTTGCTCAGGAAATGCAAGATCCCAATTCAGGGCTGTTCAGATATCAGTGATCTAGTTACTATACCAAAAGTGATCTATAAGTAATCTAGGTATAGAAGAGTGATCTATTGTTTATATCAAAAGTGATCTAGATATTGACGGGTGATCTACAGTACTGTCTATACCAAAAGTGATCTAAGTATAGGAGAGTGATCTATTTTCTGTATCAAAAGTGATCTAGGTATAGAAAAGCGATCTATTTACATATACCAAAAGTGATGTAGATAGAGAAAATAGAAAAGTGATAAATTTTTCTGTACTAAAATTGATTTAGGTATAGAAAACAGAAGTGATCCATACAAGTGTTTCCATACATTTCCTTTCTCAAATTAGGTCATTGGATACAATAAAGATGTTTTTTCCAGCTTTGTAGGTGGCAAATCAAAAAAAAAAAAAAAAAAAAAAAAAAAAAAAAAAGAAAATTATAGGAAAATTAAAAAAAAGACTTTAGACTCCAGCTTACATTAATAGATCTCCATATGGAATAAGGTGCATTATTTCAGTTTATAAAGGTCTGTAGTTCATGTTCAACCAGTACAATATCAAAATGAGCTGCCTCAGCTGCTCTCAGTGAGTACACTATCACTCTGAAAACACTCAATGAGTACAGAGCCTCACACACAACACACACACACACACACGCCCATTCAATGCAGAGTCTCTGTGGTGTGCCAGATCACATGCCTATTACATAAGAGTGCTCCCACTTTCCTACTCGTAGGCCTTTGCTGCAAACGAGCTATTTATACGGAGCTCAGAAGAAAGCGATGCTCGAAAATACCACTCCAGTCAATAATTCATTGAGAAACATTCCAAACAGAGCAGCGAGTGAGTGAGCGAGTTCAGCAGCACAGGAATAGACCAAAGGGGCTAACGGTGATAATGGCCATTTGCAATGCAGTGGCCCGTTTGTCCTCAGCGGCGCTGAATGTGGAGGGGAAATGTAGAAATGTGCCTCCTCATATGTTGGGCTTGTATTTATAGGCATCTGGGCATTTACTCCAGCATCTCTGCAACCATCTTGTTCCCTTCCAGGATCCTAAAAATAACAGGCTGCACTGTGCTTGTGCCATTTTTGGTTCTTGCAGTTTAAAGGTGGAAAAAAATAAAAACAAAACAAAAAACTGAAATAGGATAGTGCTGTTTCAGAGATACTACAAGGATGCACATTTGTTTAAAGTGAATGAGTAGTTTGGCTTAACAGAAAAAAAGTTTATTACAAAAATGCTCCAACTGCAAAACAATACAGCTAGAAGCGCCATTTTTTTTTTTTTTTTTTTTTTTTTTTTTTTTTTTTTGTTTTGTGTTGTTTTTTAATCTTGTCTGGGATATATTACTCAGTGACTTCATTATTAGGCTGGCTGTAAAACATTTTGTTTTAAAGCTTTTTTTTTCATTTTCAGTTTCGCGTTTGTGGTTGCCAAATTACAAATCTTGCAGCTCCTGCTGCAGATGAACAGCTGCAGTTATTAAATTAGGAAAATAGCTTGTAAACGGAGCACAGCATGATATTAAAGATGACTAAATATCTATTTATTTTAAATGATGTGACTTAATGGGGAAAAGAGATAAATGTCCTTGAGTATCTTGAAGGTGAAACTGCAGGAATATTTAAAACTCCATTTATTGGCTGCTGCCTGTTGTGGAATCAAAATATCTCAAAATATCACATTTTAATGCAACCTTTTTTTCCCTGCTCTGACAATTGGTATGGATTTAGTGAAACTGGGATTCATATTTTGAGCCCATAAAAGAGCGATGCACATCTCTGATTTTTATCAGCATGCCTGGAAAGTACAACTGCCAGGTGTTTAAAATTAAGAAAGTTTCAAAAAGTTTAAACATGGATAAATTGACTTGTGAAGACCAAGAATTGGCCTGTATGTCGAATAAAGATGCAGATTCAAAAGCAACTTTCTGTGGTACGGAGTCATTCATAAAGTTCAACCAGATTTTCCATGAGAATCTTATTTTTTCTTGATTTTGGCATCACCTTTCAGTGTTTCCCACAGGTTAAAAATTCACTTGTGGTGGTGGAAAGGCATGCCATGTATCCAGGTATCCAGAGGTATGGTATGAGTATGATGTTTGTGTGTGGCTATAATGATATGCTTGTAATTAAGGAGTGTCATAACCTGCAATCCAATGATTCTGTTCCACATCTTGCAAAGTTAAGAATAATTCATGATTTGTATGTTAAAGTATAAAAAGAAGTACGCTCCAGAATTCTGTGTGCTCTGGGTAAGATTGTTACCCATATCTGCCACGCTTAAGCATTAATAAAGTGACAATACTGTAAAAAGAGTTTGTCTAGTTCCTCAATAGTTTTCATAGGTGGTCAAATTGCTACAACAATTTTGGGGGCTTGTCCGGGATCACTAACTCATACTCTTCCTAATCTATTTATCCTCAGGTTGAAACTGTACAGCTGGTGAAGAAGGGAAATCCTGCCTAAGACCCAGACGTCTACCTCCCCTGCTGGGAGGACGGTAAACAACTCCCGGGACAAGAAGAGATGGCCTGAAAGGACATAGAGGAGGAATAGTGTAATACACGATCCAGCAAATAGAACTTAAATGAGGAAATAGTATTGAAGACCACAAAGCATTAATAAAGTGTGACAATACTGTCAGGAGAGTTTGTCTCATTCCTCATTACTTTGTCATAGGTGGTCAAATTGGCACGACACACCGGCTCAGTGCGATAAGTGTTGACTCTGACTTCTAAAATCGCCTTCATCTAAAACATATTGATGTTGGTGCTTCTATAAATACAAAATGCATCATTTACTCTTAGTGTAGCACGCAGACGTTCACATCAACCGGCTGAAAAATGATTCATTCCTTTTACAGTGATTTATAACTGACAGCAACAACAAATATTAATTAAAAAAAACCCTAAGATATTCAAATGGGTGGGCAATGTCCCCTAATGCTCGCTCATAATGCTGGGTCTGCTCACAGCAACCCTACCTTCATGTGACAGCAATGCGCTGATTATTGGTGGAGAAGTTTATGAATGAGCTTCAATTATCACAGCGTGCATTAAGGCAACACTCCTTATTGCCATTTTTTTTTTTTTTTTTAANTTTTTTTTTTTTTTTTTAATGACTCTTGGACTCTTTTTTAGCAAGTGTTGCTGTCGATGGAGCTCCAAATTTATTTAGGGTGCTGGGTAGGATTAATGAGTGAAGGTGAGCAGGTAAGCTCCAGCAAAAGGTGGAATGAGGTGGGTGGAGTCAGGTGAATTTACCAATCAGCTGTTCGAATGACTATATATACATAACTCCTTCCAATCAACGGGAGAGCGGGTGAAGCCTGTTAAAGGCGCAGTGCCTGATTCGAACTGGCATCTTTACAACAGTTACACTCGGTGGATTTCTGTTACAAAGAACAGAAATCCACCGAGATCGGCATTCCGCCATTTGGTGGCGCTGTATCGTAATCAGCACAGCGCACCGGGAAAGGTGCTGCCAAAACTGCCACAGAGGGATGTATCGATTCATGTTACTGATGAGATGTGGTAAATTTGTCAGGTATGAAAGTAGTGCACAACCACAGGAGTGGAAGGGAGAGTGATGGAGAGGATCAGTCAGTGCAGGACAGGACAGTTAAAGCCAGGTTGTTCAGCCGTTGTCATTAGGAGTGTATGAAAATAGCTTACGTTATATCTGATTTGATTTTAAACAACTTTGCTGTTTGTTAACTGTGTAAATTAACACATTAGCTTTTATGTTGTATTNTTTTAAACAACTTTGCTGTTTGTTAACTGTGTAAATTAACACATTAGCTTTTATGTTGTATTTAATGTTGAACAGGGCACCTTTATTTCTTTTTTTAAATAAAATATGCTTTAATGTGATAATTGCCATTTTCTTCAATCATATAATTATTAGAACTCCTAAAACAGGTTGCTTGTAAAAATTGTTTACTTGAGCCAGTTGAAGGCATGGTACACATGCACACGTATGCACGAGCAAGATGGTACCACTTTGAGTCAGGAAAAACCCTGATATGCTTATCAAATATCGAGCTGAATTAAAAGAAAATCACCAGAATTGTTGCCATGTTTGATTTTTGGCGTCTCAGCTGCTATTTCAATTATGTTCAAATCGTGGATTAAGCTTTAAAGAACTGAAGTGTGTGTGTGTGGGGGGAATGTGTCGCTCGAGAGAGATGGTAAAAATGAAATGTCTGAAAAGGTCAGACGCTGCCACCTGCAGGTTGATTTAAACAATGTGTAGAAAAAGGATGTTTTCAGTCTAAGATCTTCCGCTGTGGCTGCTGAAGTGAGAAATTCTGCAGTTTGTAAAGTTAAATTTCAGCGTCCTGGATTCCAAACACTTTGCTTTTATTTCTCAGAGACAAAGAATTCAGGCATTGAAATGATGAAATTCACACACTGCCTTTAACACTGTACATTTAATACAGATTTCAATTTAGAGATTTTTTTTTTTTTTTTTTTTTTNTTTTTTTTTTTTTTGCCAGATGATTTCCATAAGTTAAGAAGCAAACGTAATAGCGTATATCTTCAAAACTTAAATTTGCTTGGAGCAAAATCAAAGTTTTTAGGTCCCACAGAAATAGGAATGATATGGAACAAAGTGCAAAATCTGACAATTCCAATCGTTTTATGAAGCAGAATTAATGTGGGCAAAACAATTTTTTGACTCCTTTTAAGAAGTGCAGCCATTGCCATCTTAACAAAAGACATAAAATACAGAACAAGCTCTTCAATTAAAATTTCCCAAATTAAGTTATATTAAAATATAGGGTCATCTTTAGGCTGTCTGTCACATCAGTACAGAGTCCTCTTAGAGAAATGGAACAATACAATATATGGATATTTTCTTTTTTATGTAGATGTCATCTCTTCATGTAAAAAAAAAAAAAAAAAAAAAAAGACTAAAATGTCTTCAAAAATCTCACTAGTTATTCTTTCAATCAGCACAGGCTGAAATCAAAACGAGGCGGGAGAATGATTCGTTTCAGCTGAAACTTGTGCTGTGTCATTCCCTTTCATCTTTTGAAACCTGCAAGAAAAACTTAAGTTTGGTAGATACTTTAAGTTGGACTGTTAAATAATAAAAGTGCTACATTTGGCAGTTAAGTGGTGGGACAATATTATCTGGAGTCCTACTTTGACTTTTCAAACATTCTTCAGGTTATGTCTTAAAAGAGAGAGAAAAAAAAAAAAAATCANAAAAAAAAAAAAAAATCCAGATTCCAGTGGAAATGAAATGATTAACCATCCTCAATCAAATTCAACTGTTTCTTACACTTTTTTTTTGCATGAGTTAACTGTCAGCTACATATGTGTGCATGTGTGTGTGAGATGGAGGGGTTGTCCTGGGATCAGAGCAGTCGAGTGCTTCATGGCTGACGGCGCTCCCTCTTGGTAAGCAGATAACACTGGATCGTTCTCAAGCGATCTTTGGCGGGGGCAAACTCCGGCTGCAGCTTCAAGGTCGACTCATACCATCGCATGGCTTTCTCAAACTCCTCCTGTGGACAACACACACCACAGCCGAGTCACCTTCAGGTCCCGTGACCATTGTCGCCGTTTCATAACTGCCTCGACCCCTTACGCTTACATGGACTGAGCCATCTGGCTTATTTGGGTTAACAAGCATCTCTCGACTATAATCAATTACAAGTCATTACCCACTTGATAACTAGTCGGCCTGTAAAAAAGCTACTGAGTTTTACAGATCAATATATATAAAAAAAAACAAAACAAACAAAAAAACAAAACAAAAACAAAAACAAAGAAATGATCATCCAGCAATAATGGCTGCAACATCAGGGAAGTGATTGTTGCCATTACCATTGCTATATAGACGTTGGCAAGGGTGAAGTGGTTTACGACAAAGTGCGGGGCAATCTCGACCGCCATGCGGGCCACGGTGAGGGCATCCTCCCACAGCCGAGCATTCTGGAAAATGTTGGCCAGGCTGATAAGAGGCACGTCCTGGTACAGAAGCAAGGAATGATGTCAATCAAAATAACAGTTCTAATATTCATTCCTCACGATAAATATATTTTACAGCAGCGTATTTGTATCTCAGGGTGTCCTGCGTGGCAGGAGGCAGGCTAACAGGCAGCAGTCTGAGTTAACTTGCCTTCATGTGATGGGGGGCGTAGTTGAGGGCCTGGCGCAGGCAGTCAATGGCTCTCTTGCCTTGACCCTTCACCCTCCAGTAAAGTGCGGCCATGCTGGATAAAACCCACGATGTCTGATTCTGCGTAGTTTCAGGGACGAGAAAAGAGGACACATGCATATTTGATAATTCTTTGGGCGTTACAGTTAAGTCCTAAATTGTGCATACCTATACCACATTCTTCAAATAACTGAAACTTATTTTTGGCTGACTGACAATCTTTAGCCAATTTTTTTTTTTTTTTTTTTTTTTAACAGCAATTCATTGCAAAATAGCACAAGAAACTGCCTGATTTAATGTTTCAGAAAAGCCAATTAAAATGTATTTACGGCTACAATAATGATGTCAAAACTTTATTAGATTGCAGTGACTGAACCTTTTTTTTTAACCAGTATAAATTTGAGCATTAGCATGTGGTATTGGTTGGGCTGGGCACATACTGTAGACAACTGAGACTGTCAGGGAAACCTTTAAAAGAGCGTTGGACAGAATGTCAAGTCCAGTTTTTACTTCCTGGCTTTTATGCCGATCCTCAACAAATGAAACCGTGTTTGTTCAGTGTTTATAAGTTTGTACAGTGCTGTGAAAAAATGTTCAACCCCATCCTGATTTCTTCTCTTTTTGTGTGTATTTCATACTAAACTGTTTCAGATCTTCAAACAAAATCTAACATAAAACAAAGGCAAGAGTAAGCATAAAATACAGTTTTTAAAAGATAATTTTATTTATTGAAATAAAAAAAGTTACCAGGCCTGTGTGAAAAATTATTCACCCCCCCTAATTACTAAATCCTCTAATCTACTGGCCTCCATGGGAGAGTGGCGAGGTGAAAACCATTGCTCACCCAGAAGAACATAAAGCCTTGTCTAAAATTAGCCAAAACACACCTTGATGACCCTCAGACCTTTTGGCAGAATGTTGTATGGACAGATGAGTGAAAAGTGGAACTGTGTGGAAGACAGGTGTCTCGTTACATCTGCATAAACCAAACACAGCGTTCCACAACAACAACATCACATCTACGGTGACGCATGGGGGTATTAGCGTGATGGTGTGGGGTTGCCTTGCTGCTTCGGGGCCTGGACAACTTGCCATAATTGGAAGGAAACATGAATTCTGCTCTCCACCAGAAAATCCTGAGGGAGAATGTCGAGTCATCAGTCTGTGATTTGAAGCTCAAAAGCAACTGGGTTCTGCAGCAAGACGACGATCCAAGTCGTCTAGTCCTAGTCCAAGTCCTGACTAGGACTAGATGAAGTTAGTCCTAGTCCAAGTCCTGACTTGAACCCAATGAGATGCTGTGGCAGGACCTTAAACAGGCATTCATGCTCAAAAACCCTCCAATGTGGCTGAATTAAAGCAATTTTGTAAGGAAGAGTGGAACAAAATTCCACCACATCGATGTGCAAGACTGACCTTGAATTATCAGACATTGTTTGTTTGCAGTTGTTGCTGCTAAATGTGGAACAAAAAGTTATTGAGTTTAGGGGGTCAATTACTTTTTCACATGATGATATAGGTGTTAGATAACTTTTTTGCTTCAATAAATAAAATTATCATTTAAAAACTGTATTTAATGTTTACTCAGGTTGCCTGTGTTTTATGTAAAGTTTTGTTTGAAGATCTGAAACAATTTAGTATGAGACATATACAAAAATAGAAGAAATCAGGAGGGGGGTGAATATTTTTTCACAGCACCTGTATGTATGTCTGTCGGGAAAAACTCTGAGGAAGAGAAAGAAATGGAGCCGACAAAACAGAGACAGTTTCAGTGCAGCACGTTTTACTGGAGTCTGCATTTGTAAAGCTGCTGTCTTGGGAGGAAACTCTGAACAGCCATGATGAAGAGGCTTGGATGTGTCTTCAAAGAAACCAGAGAGAAGCTCACTGCTGAGCAACTATCTGGGTAAGTGATTGTGTTTTCACATGAAGAGCAACATAATATATAATTTTAAGCAGTCCCTTCGCTGCAGTGAGTTAACGTCTCTTATCAATTGTGCCAAAATGTGTTTGTGTATTTTATTTGTGTGTTAGTTGAGTGTGTTTGAGCAGCTTCATTTGATGGGAGGTTGAAGTGCAGCGTTGGCAGTCGGTACGTTTACAGGTACGTTGAACCTTTGATTATACTCTGATAAAGGCAATAAATGCATCTTCTATTTTTAGACTACATGAATGCAGCATAATTAAACTGAAACAGCATAAATCAGAGTAAGCTTAAAGGACCATACCAGCAACTGTGCATGTTTGAGCCCAATACATACAGCCCGTATACATGTTACATTACTGACAACCAATTTCCCCAAAAAAAAAAAAAAAAAAAAAAAAAAAAAAAAAAAAAAAAACACCTGTTATTTTTTTCAAATCCCCTAATCTTTCAAAATCAAATGTTCAGGTGATACACCCACCTTAAAAGTCAATGTTTTACCTTCTAACACTTATGCACGATTGTAGAAAGCACGATCATTTTAATTTCTTGGTAAAAACCATCTTCTCCTGGGACTATATTTGCTGGCAGGGAAATACATCATCTGTGCAGCTCTGTGTTGGATCGATTAAATAAAGTTACTTTGGCAAAAACATCTAATAGAAATGTTGTTCACTGTGATGGATTATGTATCACAAATATATTTCAAGTCTCTACATCTTGATTTTAATACCGTACGGAATGAACTAAAACCAATAGCAGTTCATTTTGGGAAATGGTCGTCCGTAACGTATTGTATGCATCGGGTCGAACATCATGATCGCCAGTATGATCCTTTAACAGACATAGATTATGCAATCATAAATTGATTTATTCAGGCATGTAAACATTAGAACATTAGAATCGGAGTAAACCACCTTTGTATACATTTCCCGACTTGGTGGACTCTCCTCATACTCCAATTACCAACACATCGTGTATATTCGACGAACCGTGGAATCCTAGTAATTCTGTCTGTGTATATGTCTTGATCACACTTTTGCCAGAAAAAAATAAATAAACAAATAAAATAAATATATCAGCATACGGTATACTGATTTAAACGTGCTTGAAAGACTGAAAAATTAGGTCTTGACTGTAAGCAGAAAAAGTGCATTTCTTAGCTAATATGGGGTGCACGTTAAATATAATTACAGGTAAAACAATGTCAAAGTGCCTGCTATTGTGACGTGAAGCATTTCCTTTAGCTACAAGGATCTTAGAATTTTTACCTTCTCCAAAACCTTAGCGATCCGTGTGCCCACCTGCTCAAAGGACTGAGGGGAGAACTTATCTTTGCCGAGGTTCTGTAGCACCTGAGATTTAACACAGATGGAGACAAAATTTACTGTTTGTGATCAAAGGTCACTGCAAAAATCTACTGACAACCATACAATGCCTAAAGTTTATCTTTACAGTTTCTACGTAATATGGTTACTAGATGTGGTTTCTCTGTTAATTGTCTGGAATCTAAAGTCAGACTCCAGAGACTCAGAGTCTGATTTTTGGAGACTTTCCTTAATTTTCCAGAATATTCTAGAATCAAGTAGAAAGTAGACAACTTTTTATAATTTATTTTAGACTTTTTTTTTTTTTTTTGCTCAATTCTTTCAGATTAGATTTTTTTTCAAGAATGAAGAATTTTCTAGAAAAATCTTTGAGACTCCAGAGGGTTAACTGAATCCTCTGGAGGCACCCAAGAAAGAATTTTATGGGTTCTGCCTCAGCCTACCTCACGCAGTTGGCTCTCTCCAGTGTAGTGGATGGCAGCGCGATTGGCCACACCTGCTAGGTGGTCTAGCGTATGCATACTGGCAGCCAGGTTGGCGTTACATAAAGGCTCAGCGGCCGGTTCCTGGAGCGGAGTAGCAAAGTCGATGTGCTCCGTGATACTGAAAGAAAGGAAAAAAAAAATTATATATTATACACACGCACATATATATCTATATATATATATAGATATATATATAGATATATATATATATATCTATATATATATAACACACAAATAAAAACATTTTTGCTATTCTGATTGTGATTATTCCCTGACATTTACAGGACCATAGTGGCGATCATGCACGTGAGCTCAATATATACAACCCACTTATATAGTATGTTAGTGACAATTTCCAAAACATAAAACCGTATTTTAGGTTTTCCTGTTATTTTTTTCAAATCCCTTAATCTTTCAAAATCAAATGTTCAGGGGATACACCCACCTTAATATTCAATGTTTTGCCTTCTAACGCCTATACGTAATTGCAGATGGCACGGTCGTTTTAATTTCTCGGTTAAAACCGTCTCCTGGGACCATATTTCCTGGCAGAGACATATAGTTGCAGCTCCTTGTTGGATCAGTTAAATAAAGTTACTTTGACAAAAGAACCTAATAGACGTTCTGTTTGCTGTGATGGATTACATATCTCAAATGTGTTTCAAGTCTCTACACATTGATTTTAATAGCATATTAGAATACTGAAGCCAATGGCAGTCTGAAAGGTTGGAAAAAATTCAATATTTAACACTATAGTAGTATGTTTTGGGAAATGTCAGTAACATAAGATGGATGTGGATTGTATAAATTGGCTCAAACATGCATGATCGCCGGTATGTTCCTTTAAAGAATTTCAAATTAAATATACACCCCTACACATGGAAATTTAGCATTTTAGATATTAAATTTTGATATTAACAATAGCAGCTGTTCTGAGGATAACATGTCACTGCAGGTTTTTGAGTTGTGTGAATCTATACTGATTGTGGTAGAAATCCTTGGAGGCCAGCTGATGGCACTGGTGATTATTTTATCTGTCGTGTGCTTGTACCGGTGGTGATGACCTCTGCTCTCCTGCAAATGGCCGTGTTTGACGACATGAGCCATATATCACTATCGCTGACACCACGGTCTCACAGGAATGTAAGGTGATTGATGTGATGTGGAAGGCAGGCTTCTCCCTAGAAATCCATGGGTATGGTGGTGGTAGGAATTGTAAAAATAAATGTATTCTTTGTGTACTATGTGATGACTGCATGCTGATAGGCATTTAAGGCCATAATTTGGGAGTGGCATGAGGGTCAAGCGTGAGGGTATGATACGAGCTGTCCTTCTACTTTTCTGTACGTTTATTTTTTTTTTGCAACAATCCATATGGGAACTCTTTAGGAATGATGCATTGTGTACCAATAACTAGCAGCTATTGTTGTTGGTATGTTGGAAACTTTTTTTTTAGAATTTTGTGTTTACTGAATTTCTATATTCTAATATTGCAGTTGTTGTTTTGGCCATTTTTGTGCTTTTCCAGCAGTTTTAGCATATTTTGCACATGAAAGCTGATATAACTTTGTTTTCTGCAGTTGTATTTAAGTGGCTTATCAATGGTTTGTGACTTTGACACATAAACTAACACCTCTGGTTACTTCGATTGTATTTTAATTTTAATTTCAAGTTATATCTAGGAAGGCATTGGCGAATACCATGTTTTGTTATTGTTACAGGCATTATTTACAGTCATTGCGAGATGTTCTGTAAATGACTCCCTTTACATGAACACACAGCAAATTCTGCTCCATTATGTAACACATACATTCGCGATCATAAATCCAGCTGCCACGCCCAGTAACTGTCAGCACATTGTGGTTAATGCATCACTAGCTAAATTCCCTGATGAGATGTGTGTCGTCTTTAACACTCTGTGGAGCTTCCTGGATATACCCTCACATCCAGTGTGAACATGTTCAGGCAAATGAAAGTCTTACTCAATGTTCTTAGCAGAGACGGCCAGCCAGGTGCTGGCTACGGTGGTGAGGTCCACCCTCCGTGTCCGCTGGCACTCCTCTGGTCCCGGCCAGCCAAGACTGGTATAATCCCTCCAGTGACCTGCTCATAGCAGCACAATAAGCACAAAGATGTCTCCATCATTTTGGGATTCCAACACTTCAGCGCTTTTTCTATGTTCACACAAGGTGCAGTGTGACCAAAAATAAACACAAATGTGTGCATTTGCTTTTTGTTTTTTCAGTTGGTTGTTGTTGCTGTCGATATTCTGTGTTGGAAAATGTTAATAAAATATAAATTTAAAAAAATTATTTAAAACAAACAAATAATTTCAAACTGAGGGCCTCCGTGCCTCTCCTGCGGAGTCTCCCAAATGAAAATGTTACTAAATTTATTTTAAAAGAAGTCAGAAATTGATATGGCATGTTTTTATGAAATAGTCTCTGCATTCTGACTGCATTGTGAATTTCAAACTCGTGATGTTTGTGAGAATATCATACTTAAAACTATCTCCAATCTGGTGCATTATGGTTATTTAAAAAGTGTTTTCAATTGTACACATCAAATGCTGACTGACTTCATCCCGACATCAGCAACAGCGCTGCTTGTGTACTATCCTGCATGTGTTGCAAGTTACTCCATGTTTCTCACACACACACCTCCTGAGACTGGGAAAAAAAAAAATCCCAGGAGTATTTCTGAACATTGCAACAAGCTGCTCTGATTAATTACTGGAAACTAAATTACAATGTGTTAATCTGATTGATCCATCAGTGCCACCTGCTAAACTGAGTCTGACAGATCCTACAGATCCTGATGCATCTGATATTTTGTAATCAATTTAGTTACCAGCAAGTGACGGTCTAAACAGCCTCATTAAACATCTCTATGGACCAAGATTTTCCTCAGGCCTCTCAGTCTCTTTTGGGGCTGATTTAATGCAACAGTCGTTAAAAGCACCAGGAAATCTGTTTTACAGAACATAAGCAGATTATGTCAGCTAGTGACTCCTAATGCCACTATTGGTAAATTTTAGGTTCATCCTCCTGCTGCAGTTATGTAAATAAAATACAGGTGGGTGTGGGTGGTACCTGAAGGGCCAGGCGATGGGATAGTTGGCCCGCTGATCTCCAGGACAGAGTGTCCGCCAGACAGCAACTCTCCATTCTGACCATCATCTGAGCTGCTCAGACTCTCTGTCTCATCCACCTTGGCCTTCCTCACCCGTTTAACCTGGAAGGTGATCTGATGACCGAGGATAGAAAACGCTCACACATTCAGCTACACACACTGAAATGCTTTTTATCGTGCTGAGTTTTACAGCCCAAAATTTACAAGTTAAATTTGCACAGTCTTTCTTAAAAGCTTTCAGTGTAATTTCTAATTTTTGTTATTTTGACATGCATTGTGGTAAATATTTAAAATCGCAAATAGAAAGTAAAAAAAAAATGTCAATGTTTAACATTTGCTCATTAATAATCATAGCACTGATTTAGTGCGAGTGAGAGAATTATCTTTATAAGTTTTAGTGCAGAGATTTCATTATTTTGATGGATTAATATTAATGGTTTTTATGTATTAAGTGTTAGTTGGTAGATGTTTGTCTGTTTGAGAACTTTGGGACATTCATGCCCTGAATTTATACCTATCAGGTGATTCTAAATCATGCACATATCTCAGATAGCTTCATAAATAAATCTCAAGCTCTAACAAATAATGTCAGCATTTTGCAGTAACACTCAAGACTGCAAGGTTGCAGTTCCTGTGTACTTGTATTATGCTGTATTATTTTATTAAATTGCTTTAAGAAGGATGAACAAAAACACTTACCCACTCTGCCCCATCATCATCCTCACAATTTCCAAAGCAGGGTCCCCCACCAGCACGGGCCCCCATAACTCGGTCATTCTTTAGGACGCGGATACCTCGCAAGTCCCCTCGTTTGCCCCCGACATCCAGGGCCCCCTCAAAAGCTCCCATCAGGTCCTCCTTCAGCTGCCATTCTTCCTCTCCTTCCACTCCTCCACTTCCAAATGGGGTGCTCATTTTACCTGTGCCTGTGGGAGTGGGGGAGGCCCGCTGCTGGCCAGCTGCTTCACCTGACCCATTACTGTCCAAGACAACCTCTACAGAGTGGAAGACATAAAAACAAGATAAATAAGAGAAGTGGGAATGTCACAAAACTAATGGAGCAACTCGCAGACCGAGTCAGAGCCAAACGCTTTTCATTCAGCATCAACATGCAAAACATATCTAATCTGATTTGTTGGTAAAAACAAGAAAATGCAAGATGCTGATATTCCACAGTGGAATATCACAAAGCAAATAAAGTACATTTAATTCAAGGACCCAGTTGGGCACATGTGGAAATGAAACACACAATATTAATGCTGAACTGACAGATCCAGTGAGTCTTTTGACCGAATTCTACACTTTGATGGCAAATTGGGAAGATTTGCTGGGCTGCTGCTGCTGAAGAATGACCCAACCTTGTCCTTACTTTCAAACAGCAGAGACTCCTCCATGGCAGAAATGGCTGGTGGGTCCTGCTTCTCCTCGCTGACGCCCTCCCACTCTTCCAACTGTATGCCGAGATCTTCCTCAGCCATGCAAGCGGCGCCCTCTGGAGTGACACAAGTTTAGGTGCAGTTATTTTTATGAAACATGAATTGCAAGTGCTCTTTGCTATTGATAAATGCCACACAAAAACATATCAATATTGTGTATGGCATTGGTTATCACCTCTTCAGTCATCAACAGTTGATACGATCATCAGTTATTATAACCATAATCAACAGAATTCAGATATAATAATGGCTGGAATGTAGTGCAGCTCAGTGTGTGGTGCACATGAAAGTACACAAATACCTGTAATGTTTTCCTTTAGGTTTTGTCTAGCTATGAGTGAATGAAATGAATGCATTTATTAAGCATTTTTAATGACTGAATTAGGCAGCAGCAGAAATATTTTGGGTTAGTATAAACCAGATGTGTGGATTCATCAATAGAAACAAACAAAAAAAAAAACAGTTACTGAACAATGAAATCTATTTGGTTGCATTTGGCCNAGAAACAAACAAAAAAAAAAACAGTTACTGAACAATGAAATCTATTTGGTTGCATTTGGCCTTTTACAAGACACAGACATTTCCTTTCTATGTGTACATTTTTAATTTGGCGATGGTGAAACATGGCGGCAGTGAAGCTCACTCCTGCACAAGATGTATCATTATTACAGGCTGGAAACAAACTCAGGCTGTCCTCAAGAGTTCAAATACAAATCGGCCCATTTAAAAAAAAAAAAAAAATTACTATTCCAATAAGTCCATTAACTTTATTTTTGTGTGAATTTTACTCTTTGCCCCAACTGAAGGCACTTCTTTGCTAAGTGCTCATGTGACCTCATACACTTGGTGTGCTTTATGGGAGCAATATTTAGCTTCACAGAGTAAAATATAGAGCTTTCTAAATTCGGCATCATATATTTTCTGCAGCTTGAATTATTGAGTGGCCACTTCAAAGCACTTTTCACTCCCACTGATATGAAAAAAAAGAAAAACGGTACAGCCTCTGTTCACTTCAAAAGCACAGCATGCTGTTATTTCTCACTCTTTCCGTTTCTAAGAACAACAAAAATGGGTTCATACTGTTTATATTAAGAACAATAAAGACGATGTTTAAAAGGATTCTCATTGACTAAATAAGGTATTTTTATTGTACAAATCTATAATCTGTTATCAATATATGTGTTTTATAGACCCCTGCAATGAAACCGGTAGTACTTAATTTTTTATAACAACATTAGTATTACTGGCAGTAGTGGTGGTTTAATTATTATTACCTCTGCCAAGGAGGTTATGTGGTCACTGGAGTTTGTTTGTTTGATTGTTAGCAGGATACCTCTTAAAGTTATGGATGGATTTGGATGAAATTTAGGGGGCAGACAGTTAATGTTGAAAGGAAGAAGTGATAAGTTTTGGAGGTGATGTGGCTCATAATCTGGATCTGGGATTTATAACAAGTTTTTAGTCTATAAAGTCAGTGTTAATGGGCTCATTTCAATGAAATTCAGCATGGTGGCTCATTTTAAAACAAAGAACATCTGCTTATTTTGGTGGTGATTCAGATAATATTCTAGATCACATGGGGTCCAGGTTTTTTTTAGTGGGGATTTGTTGGCCTTGGCAGAGGTATGTGCTCTCAGAGTGCCTTCTTATTATTATGGTAAGTGGTCAAAATGTTTATTAGGTGTCTCCACAAGATAAACTTGTAGCAGTTAATTCTCAATCTACATCTATCATTAGCAGTAACATATATACTAGCTGAGATTTTTAAGATACACTCCTGTTTTTTGTTTTTTTTGAATAGGACTCAACAGTGTCCTAAGATGTGAAAATTTTCTCCCAGCTTCCTGTTAACCACAGCTAAGGTTTAACGCATTGACAGTGAGCTGGGAGGAAATTTGGGGATTTCAGGTCACTTGCAAATCAGGAAATGATCAGCTTAATCCATCAGCTTAATGAATTCTAAGCAAAAAGAGAGAGAAAAAAAAACACATCCTTGACATTATACTAAAGAGTTATTTGTGTTACTCACGTGGGCAGAGATGTCGGTGTGACAGGTTGTAAAGAAAGGGGTAGAACTGCAGGCAGCGCAGCAGAGGCAGGCTGGCACGACATTGGTCACAGCCAGCGAAAGATGAGAAGGACGAGGGGGANAGCAGAGGCAGGCTGGCACGACATTGGTCACAGCCAGCGAAAGATGAGAAGGACGAGGGGGATGAAAGAGCCGTCACCAGGATGTGGCGGAACAAGGCCAGAGCACCGGTCACGTTGCCCTGGGCTAACTGCACACTCACCAGGCTGAGCAGGGTATGAGGCTGAGGGAGGAAAAACACAGAGGAATGTTAACATGAGAGTAACTGAGGTGAAAAGTGCTGCTTGTTTTTTTTTTTTTTTTNTTTTTTTTTTTTTTTCTAAATCCTCAATCAACACTTTGTTTATGACGTATGTGGTTATTCGGTGAGATTAGCCACTTGCAGTGTAGCAAAATTAAAAACACCCCAAAAACCACTGGCCATTACTACATTACATGTAGTCTACTACATCCTTGATTGGCATATCATAAGCAAGCTGAAAATACTCAACAGCCATTTTATTAAGTACATGCCCTTTCGTCTCAGGAGTCTGATTTTTTTTTTTTTTTTAAANTTTTTTTTTTTTTTTTAAGAATTTCAACTCTGTATCACTTTTAGGATAAATTCTGACACCGTGCATGAGGACTGTGAAGTGCTTCGATCCCCAAAGTATTTGGCAGGATTTTTGTCAAGAAAATTACACGTGTTGTGCTTTTACCTCTGATGCATTCAGTGCCAGTGCTTGCTCCAGTAGTGTGTGTGCGTGGGTGGCCAAGCCGTGGTGCAACAGCAGGTTAGCAGCATTTGTGAGAGCCAAGTGACGGTGTGAAGGCGGGGCGGAGCTCAACACTTGGCGTAGACACTGCAGGGCACGGCTGCCGTTGCCTTTAGCCCGCCAAAACAGAGCTGCCTCGTTATGGAGCAGCCAATGGGGTATGGTGGCCTGTACGTAAAACCAGACTTGTGTTAACTCTGTAAATAATGACTTTATGACAGGTTAGGTTAGACTGCAAAAGTTGAGAGCAATTTAGGTTTCAAGCGATTCATGGTCTAGGAGAAATTCCCAACTCTGAGACGTAATGGAGACAGTCATAGATTGATGGTGTCAAAAATTCGAGTATTGTCTTGCATCCCCTTAAAAGTCAATTCCAGATTCTGTCATTTTGGATAGAAAACGTGTTATTCACTGCTCTCTGTGATGACAAACTTTCAGCCATGTTACACTTCTCACCACACACCAATTGCTGATAGACGTAGCTTTTGTTTTCAAGATTACAAGGAACTTTACTGTCAACTCACCACAGTTTCATTATATTTCCAGTACAATGCTACACATGATACACATGAAACTGCAGTTCCCGGGTCTTTGTTAATAAAGTAGCATAATACTAGAGGGAGAAGTTTAAAAGATTAAAGGTGGGGCCACACTACATGACTTTTCAGTTATGGCCAATTAATACAAGACACACTACACAACTGAATCGGAACAGATCCAGTCCACTCAACGCTGTTGCTTTCTTGACATGTCAAGCAAGCAACAGCTGTTAATTAAAAATTTCAGTTTGTGTATGAAACAGCATCTGACTGTTTCTAACTGTGGGATAAATTCAAGCACAACTTAAATGCATTAAAAATAAGAGTCTGAAATGTCATGATGGGCTAAGAGAACAGATTTGAGGGGAGCTCTCTTACCAGTTTCATAGCTTGAGATATTCTGGAGCCAATTTGCTCCAGTGTCCATCCTCCACTGCGTAAGTGCAGCACCTGTAATCAAAACGGTAACGTAAATGTTCTGAAAGCATCGTCTTTCTGCAGACCCACTGTACATGCTAGCTCAGATTATCTCCGTCTCCTGTACACAATTACACTTATTTTTTCATAATTCCAAAAAAACAAGTAGTGATGCTTTATTCAGAAACAATTACCTTGGATGCGAAGGGATCTGGCAGCTCCTTTCCCTCCAGGGGCCAGTCTAGCGAGGCAGGCAAGAGTACTGGATGCGGTTGACGGACCGGACCGCAGTCTGGCAGGGCTGCAGTCTGAGGAGGACTGCTGCTCCCATAGAAGGAAGTGGCCACTGAGCTGAACACACAATTATGTATTTTAATTAATGTGGGCTGTTTTATTGCGGAACTCTACTTGATTTTGCTTCTAGGTATGAGTAAATGTCCTGATCCAGCAATGCGCGGACCTGAGGCTCTGCGTTTCAGGTGGCAGGTAGAATGTTGGCAGCAGGTGAGCGGAGGGGATGTTGGGGTATTCGCGGGCACAGTCAGCCCTCTGAGGCCACAACATTCTCTGTACATCCTAAAGCAAAAAACACACTGAGTTAGCACTCATTTTTCCAAAACAAGCTCATGGGCAAATGAATGGTCGTGTTAAAAAAAAAAAAAAANGTTAAAAAAAAAAAAAAGACTGTAGTAAACAAAGGTTGTATAGAATCACAAAGCATTAACGATGTAGAATTAGTTGTTGTTTGTCCATATATTAAAAGCTCCATCTCCTTGATCCCGACCTTAAACTAACATCACAATTCATAAAGCATCCTTTTGGGTTATTTTTCTTTGATTTCCAGATGGAAATATGAATACTTTCAAAGTTTTTATTGATTACCTTTAAAGTAATAACCTTCTTGCTTCTGCTTATTAAACTGCATACACAAGATGAAAGGTGACACAGCAATTTTATGCATTAACATTACTTTGCGGTTTTTGTGTTTTTGTCGAGTGAGCATCGGCAAAGCAGAGGTATCATTTCTTTATTTGGCTGCAACATGATGTGATTTGTAGTCGTTTAAGGTGCCTTCGCACAATATTGAAATTTCAGCAGTTCATGCTGTGATTCTCCCTTGTTTTGACTTTAGTATTGCGTGAAAGGTGTAGCCCTTCGATAGGCAGGCAAGCATACAAGCACACAAACTTGTTGCTTAAAAAATAAAATGTAACAAACAAACAGTTCTCTGTCTTGCCTGTGTTTGGTCCAGATTGTTGCCCCAGAGGGCGGTGGCAGGGTCCTGGTCTCCAGACACAGAGGGGTGGAGCTCGGGGCTGGCTACTGTCTGGTTGGTGCTGTGCTCAGACACAAGTGCCACACTGGATGCCACTGACACCTCCTCTCCAAACTACAAAAAAAAAAAAAAAAAAAAAAAAAAAAAGACAAAATGATGATCAGGATGATGATCCCCCTGAGTAGTCATCAAGGAATACAACTGAAATGAACAGACATTTAAAGATGAAACTATTTTGGTTTTGGAGTTAATAATTGCTTTTCTTTTAGATATTAACTACACCTAAAGACTCGCCTGGACATAGTGGACGTGTTCAAACAGATCTCCACGGTGGTAACGCACAGGCAGGTCAAAAGGGCAGTAGAGACTACGCTGCTGCTGGCCCAGTCGACACATTTGATGGTTCCCTGGAACACACATAAAGACACACACAAACACAAAACACTACTCAGTTGCTATTCTACCTGGCAGGTCAAAGGATGTGCATTAGCAATATGCAAGAAGATTAGCGCAAGACCAATATGCTAATCATCTTTTTAAAAATTCTGAAAGTCAAAAGCCACAACACTTTGCTCTCTCTCTCTCTCTCTCTCACACACACACACACACACACACACACACTTCTCTTCAGANGCTCTCTCTCTCTCTCTCTCTCACACACACACACACACACACACACACACTTCTCTTCAGATCCCTACACATGTATCTTGCTCTACACTGTCCTCTTCTGACTGAACTTTTTCTAACACTGGATGCACAGCACCAATGTACATACAAGTAAAATAATCAGATCCTGCCTCCTTTATTATTTCTAATGCTTTCTTGTCATAGTTTTCCATGCTTCCTCGCACAGAACATATTGACTCTTTACCATAGATGTCCTGGATCTTCCACTGGATGACCAGTTGAAGCAGTTGGCATTGCTTTGATTAGGCATACAACCATACCAATACACTGACTTTATAGGCAATGAAAAAAGACTAACTTTCAAGTTTACACACATTTCATGTTTATTGTAGCTGTTCTAAATGCTATCATGCCCCACTCTAGTGACTGTGTGTGATCTGCCATCTCACCCAGCTGGGCCTCTTTGGCCATCTGGGTCTCGTGGATAATGTTGCACAGGATCTGCTCCTCCTGCAGCAGCTTGTGTTTGTCCAGTGCCTCCTGCTGCCGGAGGTAGTGGTCGTGCTGCTTCTGGTACTCCTTTAACTCATTCAAAGTCCGCTGCAGGGATCTGTAACATTAAGAAATGGAAAAAGAAAAATGGGGGGAGGGGGTAAAGACAGGGTTAGGTGTTAGGGTTACCACCTGGGCTAAAGCGTTGGTGTCTGAATATTTCCAGCATCGTTGAGCAAACTTCTGAATCTCAAAAGAAAAAAAAAAAAAANAAAAAAAAAAAAAAAGAAATAGCTGTGGGCATTGCTCTTAAACTTAACAAGTGCACTGACTACCCTGTGAAGGTGTAAAATTCCCATACTTTCATCCATCAATCTATCCATAACTTAGGTCTAGATTTTGAAGGCAGCAAGCTAAACAAAGTAGCCCAAAGACTGATCTACCTTGCAAGTGTCTTCCAGCATTTCTTGGTGGAACTTGAGGAATTCTCAGGCTAAATTGGATATGTAATCCATCCAGAGTATTCTGGGTCTTCTCCTTTTTTAATTCCAGTTATTAGAAACTCCCAACACATATTTTGTCAAAAGGCAAACTATTTCAAGATCATACATATGATCAGGCACCGAGCTGCAAATGTCTAATGGTTTCTCAGTTGGTACCTGATATATGGGAGCAATGGGACATTTAGAAATGTCTTAATAATCTGCTGAACCTCTCCACGCTATTTGTGTTTGCGTGCGTGGACGTGCTCGGCTACCTGTGCTGGGCTTCGAGGCGCTGTTCCAGCTTTTGCTGACAGAGCACAGCGTGCTTCCTCCTCAGGGCCTGCTCGAAGCCCGGCTGGGCCTGCAGCGCCTGCTCGTAACACAGCACCGAGTGGTTGTATTCCCCAAGCATCTGCTCAGACAGACAGAGATAAGAAGCGACATGCAGACTGGCATCCAAGATTAGACTCCTATTTGTTTCATGTAGAATTTGTGCTGTAGCAAAGTAAAAATATGGAAAAAGCTACAGTGGCAGCTGGCAATATCTTGTATTTAGATAGTTGTATCTTCTATATATAAACTTGCCTACAGCTGGATTATGCCTCATTTGATGGTGAGAGCCCTGAAACTCAACATCAGATGATGAGATAGCATTAAACATGATCAACAAAAAAGCCACCAGTGTAACTGTTGCTCTACTCTGAGCTACTGTAGCAACATAAGGAATAAGTGAATCCAGAATCCAACTGATGTTGCAGTATAATGAGAACTACAGGTCAGTTTAGAAAATAACATAGCTGGGACCAAAAAAAAAAATTAAGGGTAATTTTACTAGCTTAACCAGTAAGTCTATTCTGATAACACCTGAAATTACCAATGACAAGTAAAGATGTACGGACAGGCAAATGTGGGGCCACATAACGTGACATGTATGTGTGTGGTATTTATTAGGTTTTATTTATTGTCATATTATATGAATATTGTGACACACTATTAGTTGGCTAGTTGATTTTAATGCGAGTAAGTTTTTTTGTTATTGGTTTTATTTCTGGTGAGGCAACCTTGGGTGTCTTGAAAGGCACTTTTTAAGTAAAATGTATTATTAGTATTATTATTATTAAACATGCAAAATCGTCAGTATGATCTTTTAATGAGTTACAACATCTGCAACGATCATTAAGGACATTAAGAGCTAACCATTTAAAGTAAGCTTGTTTGGTGGACCGTTTTGTTTCTGAGGTTTGGAAGTGTGGTACTCTCCTGCGTCTGACTGGACTGATGTGTCTTTGACTTACGGCGTAAATGTTGCCTAAGGTGTAGTGGCTGGTGAACAGGTCTGAGGTGAGGTCCAAGGCGGCGTGGGCCAGTATAGCGGCATCTGCTGAGAAGTGGGCACGGTGCAGGATATTGGCCATATTTACCAGGGCGACATCCTTGTGCTGCCTACAAGTTCAAACACACACAGACACACAAACACAAGGAGCCTGAGAATGTGGACACCTGTGTGCATAAGCAGTCTAGCAAAGTAAAGGGTACGCTGTGTGATAACTGAGTAGCCTTAAAGTACCTTGGGGAGAAATGCAGAGCACGGACCACGCAGTCCACCGCCCGCCGTGGCTCGTTCTTCATACGCCAGTAGAATGACGCCAAGTTGTACAACACCCAGGATGACGAGTTCTGGAACATGTAAACATACAAGCACGCAGACCTATATGTCAATTTCAGTCTTCCAGAAGACTAATTGTGACTAAAACCGACATGGAAACCTAAATAATGTTCAATGGTGGATTAGATTTTGGAACGGTATGAAAATTTAAGGGCTGTATCAGTTATTTTGCACATTTAAGCCTGATAAATACTACCCACATACATGTTATTTTAATGACAATCATTTTCCAAAATATAAAATCATATTTATTTTTCCTGGTATTTTGCCAAGTCCCCTGATCTTCCCAAATTAAATGTTACCCTCCTTAAAAAGTTACCCTCTACTAACATGAATGTCCAAACGTAGAACGGACAGTCATTTTAATTTGTTGGTAAAAGCCGTCTTCTCCAGGAACTATATTCTCTGGCAGAGACACACACTGTCTTCCTTGCAGCTCTGTACTGGACTGATTAAATAAAGTGACTTTGACAAAAAAAATTGAAGAGATGTTGTGTTTGCTGTGATGAATTACGTATCTCAACGTTTTAAGTCTCTATAAGGTGATTTTAATAGTATAACTTAAAGCAATGCCAGTCTGGAAGATAAGAAAAACAAAT
This sequence comes from Lucifuga dentata, assembly GCA_014773175.1. Lineage (NCBI taxonomy): Eukaryota > Metazoa > Chordata > Actinopteri > Ophidiiformes > Bythitidae > Lucifuga > Lucifuga dentata. The sequence continues at coordinate 28,625 of VXCM01002389.1, forward strand.
CTAATATTTACCACTCCTGTAGTATGTATGTGTTGGGAAATGGTTGTCAGTAACGTAACATATAGGCAGGTTGCATATATTGGACTAAAATATGCAAAACCACCAGGTTGGTCCAATAAAATTTCCCATAAAATGCCTGCAATTACGTCTTTTGTTGCTTTGCTAAACGTAACTTAATTGGGAACACTTGCAAATTATGCCTGATGTTCTAGTATCTTGGCATCCTAAACCTGTTCCAATCTGCAAAATTTTTGATGCTAACTGAAAGCGAAGCACATTAATACATAAGCACGCACACAGAATTGCTAAAATACAGCTCTCCTCACAACTTCTAGAACATCCAAGCCTATCATCTGGCAATTCTGTGTTTTTGAGCGCAATGTCCCACGCATTTATCTGATTTCTTGTAAACTGACAGGTCCGGGGTAGATCCAGCATGGTAGAAGCAGGTCTTACCCTCAGTAACCCCTGATAGATGCGATGGCCGACCTCGTCAATACTGCGGCCCAGTTTGTGAGACANTCAGTAACCCCTGATAGATGCGATGGCCGACCTCGTCAATACTGCGGCCCAGTTTGTGAGACACCGAGCTGAAAATGGGATCCTCCTTAGAAAGCAGTGGAGAGGTAAGGTTCGCCCTCTCCTGCACGCCCTGAACCGCACAGAAGAAAGAGTCAGGCATATAGGGTTTCAGCAAAAANAAAAAAAAAAAAAAAAAAAAAAAAAAAAAACCATATCAGTGTTGCGTGTATGATAAGCTGTGTGTAAATAAGCTGGGATAGGTTCGCATCCCCAAGACCCTCAATCGAATAAAGCAAGAGAATGAATGAATAAACTCAAGAAAAACAGAACAAGTACTGTATTTGTGGATACTTACCCATAAAAAAACATGCCATATAATCGTTTCCCAAAGGTCTTATTTATAAAAATTGTTATCGGAGTTGTATTTAAACATAATTTTGAAGACATTTTCCACAGTGAGAGAGTGAGAGAGAGAGAGAGAGAGAGAGAGACAGAGAGACAGAGACAGAGAGAGAGAGAGAGAGAAAGAGAGAGAATTTGATAAATAGAGTTCTGGTTTGATTCTCTAAAACAGGGGCCAAATCAGCAAATATCTAAGGAAACACTGTTTGGGTTATGAAAGCAACGATATTACTCATCATCAAATGAGTCAAAAAAAGTCACTCCAGTCTTGGTTTATTCAAAAACCAGGATTACCCATGTTTGCCTACACTCACCCTGAGATGCTGGAATGCATGGATACTGTATGGCAGTTCAAACACTTTGGCACAATCAGGCTTTTCTAGATCTGGAGGCAGAGCTGACCAGGAATCTACATAATCTTCAGGACTGGGAGAAGAAAATACATAATACACTTTAAGATTATATATATATAAAAAAACAACAACACACGGTTCAATTAACAAATTCATTTAAAAAATTGAGCAAAAATGTTATCCTATTCTGTTCATTGAATTTGTTACACGTGCAAAAATGCTATATATAAATATACAAGAATATGACAGACAGAATTTGTGACTGTCATCTGACAACTTTTGACTGGTGTGTAATAAAGACAAAACAAAAATGTAATATAGAAAAACTGATTTCCAAGTGCCCCTAACCCCTCAAGAGTAATGTAAGCCCCTTTCACACATATATACTGCCATGATGTGGGATTGCATGATGCAGGAATGTTCCTTGAGTACCCCTTTCACACTTAAATTCAGGTGCAGGACAACATCAGCAACTACCGTGTTCTCACCTAAAACTGAAATTCCCCGTCAAGTAGGAGGTGTGATCATCCCACCAGACCAAGCAGCAGAGACAAGGCAAAAGTTGCTTTGCCAACAGCCAACACGAAGACAATGAAGTAGAAGAAGACTCAGGCAGAACGTGATGCCGTATTTGGTCATAAATCGAGTGCGGTATCTGAGCTCTCTTATCATTCCTCTAATGTGACAAATTATTTTGTCCTGGAGAAAAATTTTCTCCCCAATCTCCGAATCACTCCAGTTTCCAGAGATTAGTTCGATTAACATGCAGCAGTATTGGAAATGCAGCACGTTGCCAACAGGCTTATTGCCCACTCACTCGTACCTGAAATGTCCCGGCTCCCCTGTTCTCACGTGACTCTACTAGGGCTGAGGAGGAAAACTGCAGCAACAACTTTTCCTGCATTTCCGCTTTACGCACAACTTCTCACATGACAATGTCCCAGGTAATACCAGGAACTTTTCCTGAGCAGAGTGCATGTGTGAAAGACGCTGTAGAGACAACTGTAGAGACACTGTAGAGATGCTGTAGGCCGTCTCTGCCTCAGACAACAAAAATTGGCTCTACATGGTGTAAATGGCGCCCACAGCCAGTTTACAGGCAGCATGCCATACAAGAACACTATGAAGACAAGAATATTGGCCATGAAGAGTGTGAGTAAAGAGAATTTTATTTTTTTTTTCTAACCTTATGTCTTTGCTCTCCAGGGAGATGTAAGTGCCATCATACAGGTCCAGATCTCCCAGAGGGACCTTGGCCATGACACAATCAACATCCTCTTTGTAGTGTCTTTGCTCCAGCCCTGTGTCCCTGTCCTCATTCTCCTCTATGTGTATCTTCTGCGCCACCAGCTGCTTCTGTATGACAATATTCAAAAACAGTGAATAGGCAAGTAGTGAGCGAGTATCATTAAGCGACAATAAGCTAGTAATAATGCATTTGTGCAAAAAAATGTAAAAGAGCATCTCCCCTCACTTGATAATGTGAGGGGAGATGCTCTTTTACTTTTTGCATAAATGCATAAATAAGACAAAGAAGAAAACATCTCTGGCAAGCTCCTGTTAACTAGCTTTTTAAATCTGTGCTGTCAATTAGTTTCCTTTGACACTGTATTTTCACAAGCCCCTATTTCAGTTGGAACCACACACCTCCAACTTCTTGAGGTAGTTAACACGCGTCTCTTGTCTCATGAAGATGACAACATCATGTGGATGCTTCAGATTTAAAGGAGAGTCAACCTGTCAAAACAACATTGTGGTAAGAAACAATATGAGGCAGCAAGTCCACCCATGTCAATCACAAAAACTGTGAAGCTGATCCATCTAGCTGATTAATCATATAATATTCTGACTGCTGTAGGCTATGTAACATGCTCTAATTGTCTCTACAAGTCAAATCTTAGACATGCTTACAACATAATTAACCCCCTACAGTCTAAAATCATTTTTCACAATTGTTGCATTACTGCCAAAAAGCTGATTCGCAAAAGAAAAAAAAAAAATCTTTCTAGAATAATGCAAAATATTGTCATTTTTCTTTATTCGACAGCAGTGATCTGCCTTATTCTATCTGGTTTCAAGAAGATGACACTCATTTTTAGAAAATTCTTTAAATAAGTGGATTTGTATTGGCCACAGACTGAGACATTTTCAGTGCAATGTTTCTGTTTTTTTTTTTTTTTTTTTTTGCTTGCTTGAAGGAAAATAATACTTTTAAGAGCTCAAATATAAAATATAATATATAATATAATATAAATATAAAATATAATATATAATATAATATAATATAATAAAATATAATCATATAAACCATATAAAAATGGTTTATATGATTTCCTAAAATTCCCAATATAATGACTGTTGCTAATCTATACATGACAGCAGATAGATAGATAGATAGATAGATAGATAGATAGATAGATAGATAGATAGATAGAGACTATTCATTACGAGGGAAAATCAAGTTTACGGGTCAAAATCTGTGTTTAGGTAGGTTTTATCTAGTTATGAGCGATGATTAATTAGAAATTGGAGAATCTCTTGCCAACAGCTGTGACTTTTGCTTGTCACATAAACAGAGCAAATCATTGTTATTCTTTATAAGTAAATGGCTTCTTTTAATCAACGTTGCTTAACATTCATTCTATAATGCCATAGTACGGATAAACGGTTTCCAATCCAGACGCTGAATTGGGCCTAAAATATTTTGGTCACATCTTGACCTCACACACCTAACGTTACCGTCAGTCATATGTAGCTGCTGAAAGCTAATGGAGTTAGCAAGCAAAGCAATGCTATAATGTTCCTGTCACGCTGTAAGTGGCATTACTGTTACCGGCAATTAGCCATGTTGCATTAAAGTAAACTGCCTAAACGACGCTGATGAAATATCTAGCACAATCATTAATGTTAGCCAAAATCGCTACAAGCTAATCGTTAGCTGGTCAATTAGTTAGCTGTCATACTTGTTGTTGAATTTTCCCATCCTCCGTGACAACCCAATGGGTAGTAGCCCCTCCGGAGTCCACTATAAGTATACAAAGAAAGATGAAAAGCCTCCCCTGACATGATGTTTTTCGTGAGTGGTTGGCACGACAGGGCAAAGACTCAGGACAGATTTTCCTGAGGTCCGCCATTTTTCTGCCTCCTTTCGCACTGTTGCGGCGGTGACTGTCCTCCAGCCAGGAGGGGGCGCTCAAGTCCTCTACGGACACAATCTCAACATGTTTTATCAGCGATGACGTTTGGAAAAAGGAAATACAGTAGAAAAACGAAAACTGAAAGGCGTTTTCCAAGCAAAGGTGAGCTTAAAGTAAGAAGTATATTGGCGTTTACAAACATAGTCATCAGTTTAATATACCAGTTTCCGATGAAGTTGTCTGTGTGCTGCCTGCTGTTTTGGTCAGTATCGTATTTTTAATTAGTTTTGAGGACAGTTTGGATTGAAGTTGTAGTTCCGCATCAAAGGGCATTGACAATTTTATCCAGGGAAATAACGTTAGCTTCTATGCATTTTGTAGCGCATTAATTGGTGACATAGCTATGCTTCGTTAGTGAAGTTTCGGGAGCTTGTTAAGTAAGCTAATTATCAAAAAATTACACGTAGTAACGTTAGATTGGTGCTAGCTTCATTCCAGAATAACCACATGTTAACGTAACAAGCTTGCTACAGCTAGCTAATAATCAGTTACTACACATGTACTATACTGGCAAGGATGTAAACATTGTGGCGATTAGTACACTAAGTGCTTATCTGGATTTTTGTTTGTTTTTTATTGGCTGTGGTTTATATTACATGATATGCCTTTGCTTTGCTTGACAGTATTCAAATCAATAATATACTTTCTAATATAAGAAAGTACCGCGACTGCATAAATAATATGCATTGTCAAATCAAAGTTCCTGATGATTGTTTGGATAAATAATGGATCATTTATGCCTTCTTGTTTGCTCCTTTAACGGTTTGTTTTACTTCTTTGTGCCTTTTCCTATAGATGGCTTGCTTTGAAAGTAAAAAAGGGAGTTTGGAGGAGGACAGTTACAATGGAGCCGTTGGTGGAGAGCTCTCTGGCTGTGCCTTGGCAATGCTGGAAAAGGAACGAGAGTCATTACTCAGCCCCTCAGAAAGCCCCGGCACCTTTACAAGCAGCACCCCCACTAGCCTTCAGGCCCCCACTCCTCTTCAGGGGTACGATGTGGACTTTGACCCACCCCTCGAGAGTAAATATGAGTGCCCTATCTGCCTTATGGCCTTGAGGAATGCCATTCAAACTCCCTGTGGTCACCGTTTCTGCAAAAATTGCATTGAGAAGTCAATCCGGTATGCGACTGTGTAGCTTCCTGCACAACTCCCAACACAAAACTTTAAATTCTGACAAAATGAGATATGCTAATACAAATCCTAACCTGCAGTTCATACTCATTTTAAACACTTAAGCTTTTCTGCCCTCTTTACTGCAGTGATACAGGTCAAAGGTGCCCTGTGGACAATGCAAGGCTGTCAGAAGACCAGCTCTTTCCTGATAATTTTGCCAAACGAGAGATTCTATCGCTAACTGTTCGCTGTCATAACAGTGGCTGTGCTGAGAAAATGGAGCTCCGACATCTGGAGGTAAGCATTCAAGGCAAGAGACTTCCTGATGTCTGCCGCAGTTCAAGGAAGACTGCTGGAAACAGGCAACTTTAGTTATTATGCGAATGTATTACATTCATATGCCTGAGAAGCAAGGATCCAGAATATATCAACTATTTTAAGTTGGGTTAGATATAATAAACTTGATTCAGCCTTACTATTGACCATCATTTTCTTGAAATGAGGAGTTTCGCACCCCTCAACAGCTTCTGTCTTTTGAGACTGGGCTGGCCAAGGTCTAATATTGAAGCATTGTGAAACAGCAATTTCTAACATTTTCCTTTACAGACTTAAGTTGCACGGTCACTCCATCAGTATAGTTTGATGATTTGTAGCTTATGAAAAACTTTTGCTTTTAATTAGATGAAGAAACAGAAAAACTTAGTCAATTCAGTTACCTTATTTGAAAACTGTCAGCAAAGTAACATATGAAAGTGCAGTTCCTCAATTAATCTAAGAGCCCTGCTAACCCCTAACTGTCATGCTCATAGTAAGATTTTATTAAGAAAGGTCCTGAGTTCATTTATCTGTGAAGCTAGACTGAGATCTAAGCTTACATTTGTCCTCTGTTGTATAATGAACTTTACCTTATGAACTTTATGGACTTATGGACTTTAGCTCAGGAATTTAACTTACAACATCTGTCAGTGGTTCAGTGATGATTTTTTCACTCACTCAGCTTCAAATCATAGTGTAATTTTTATGTCTGCTGCTGCAGTCCAATAATGCAATTACTGTTTCCATTCTTTTCCACCAGAATCACATGACACAGTGTCTTTTTGCAACCACGCCGTGTCCACAATGCCAACAATCTGTGAGGAAGAGCCACCTGGATGAGCACATGGCCACAGAGTGCCAAAGGAGACCTGTTTCATGTCCGGATTGCGTGGCATGTTTTGTTTATGAGGAGATACAGGTAAAGTTGAGTGACTACTATAATTGTGCCTGTTCCAGAATGAATCTAATGCCAAAATTGCTTTGCTGCACTGTGCATCACTGAGGATTGACCTAAAATGTTTGGTTGCTCCTTTAGCTTCATGAGCTGCAGTGTCCCTTTGCTAACGTCTCTTGTGAGTACTGTGGGATGGATCTCATTAGAGACCAGGTGAGTGAGTGAGTGAGTGAGTGAGTGCACATGTTAAGTTGTATCATCAAGTTCCTCAGGGGGACTGTACAACATAATTATTGTTATTCCGTTGGTCCTGATAAGCAGCAAAAACCTTTAGCGCTGCAATTTCACAATGTTGCCTTTACTAGGTTGCTTATCTGTAGGACTCCACAGTGAACCAGTTCACCCATCACATGCAGGCACCGCAAAGGTGAAACCTCAACCTTCATCACGAGCTGATTGAATTAGAAATGACATCCCAAACTCCAAAAGAGATGTAAACCGTTCATCTTTTTTTAAATTTTTTTGTCTAAACTGCCATTCCTGTATTTGAGCCTCACGGCTCAAATACATGAATGATATAAACCAAGGATATAAAAACCAAATTACTAAAATGGCACTTGTGACAGTAAATGGTATGTTGCGTGGGACAGGAAATGACTTCTGTCCAGAGGATTTCCCCTTTGTTAAATTTGTCAGAGATTATAAAAGCTCACCATCAGGTTTGAAAAAAAACAAACAAAGCTGATTTTAAATATATAAATATAAATAAAGCTGAGTTGACGATGTTTTTTATTTTGTTTCAGATGAAATCTCATTGCGACACAGACTGTCCAAAAGCACCCATCGCCTGTACTTTTAGCACTTTTGGATGTCAGGAGAAGGTAGGCAATCAAATCTAATTGTGTTTTAAAAAAATACTCCTTCTTACCGATAAGACGGTACATCGTCACGACTCTTGAATGCTTCTACAGATGCAGCGTCACAACCTGGCTCAGCACATGCAGGAATTCACACAGATGCACATGCACTATATGGCTGAGTTCCTGCACAGCCTTCACCTCACCGATGCTACACCCAAATCCCTCTGGCCACTCGGGCAGTCGTGCGTTTCCTCCGAGGATCAAGCAGCTGCCGCAGCACCGGTTTGGGGCGCTGGCGGGTCCCGAGGAGCCACAGGCTGCAACAGCAACTGTTCCCCCTGTCAGCCCAGCGAGGAGATTCAGAGGCTCAGGGAGATGGATGGGCGGCTGGTAAAGCAGGACCACCAGCTCCGTGAGCTCATCATCTTAAAAGACACACAGGTAGAGGATGTTTCAGAGCACAAATACACATATGAGATTTTATTGCCTAACTGAATATTGAATTATACTGCCTATGTAAAAACTTAAGGATTTTTTTTATGCCCTCTGCTATTGTTCAATTCCATATACAGTGTATCAGACAATGGAGCAAAGACATTTTGAAATTAGAGCAGATCATTTACTTCAATTTATATTTATTAGAGTAAAATAAATAATAAATCACCATGTATGTGGTTTTACTGTAGCTACTGCACATCAAGGGGTTATCTTAGCATTTTTTTTTTTTTAAGTTTAGGTTTTTCACAAAAACCTACTCATATTTTGGGTATAACTCTTAATCATTGTGATTTTGTAACATGAAATTAATCTCCCTTTCGTCCCGCAGGCAGGCCAGCTTGCAGAGCTCCGGCGGAAGGTTTCTGTGCTGGAGGAGTCGATGAAGGAGCTGGAGGCCCAGCATTGTCATGGCATCTTCGTCTGGCGCCTCCGGGGGTTTTCTGTCCTTCTGCGCAACCAAGAGGCAGGCCTGCCCGTGGTGGAGCACAGCCCGGGCTTCTACACGGGCCGTCCGGGATNCCAAGAGGCAGGCCTGCCCGTGGTGGAGCACAGCCCGGGCTTCTACACGGGCCGTCCGGGATACAAGCTGTGCCTGCGCTTACACCTGCAGACCCCCAAAGCCCAGCGCTGCTCCAACTTCATTTCTCTCTTTATCCACACCATGCAAGGAGCTTTTGATGGGCTGCTAACTTGGCCCTTCCAGGGCACCATCAGGCTTGCCATCCTAGACCAGGGCCCCGAGTGTCAGCACCACATCGAGGTGATGGAGACTAAGCCAGACCTGCAAGCCTTCCAGAAACCCACGATCCAGCGCAATCCCAAAGGCTTCGGCTACGTCACCTTTCTGCACCTCACTCAGCTGAGTCAGAGAGCCTTCGTTAAAGATGACACCCTGCTCATCCGATGCGAGGTGACGCCACGTTTTGACAGTACGGCTCAGCGTGAGGGAGTGGCGGTGCAGCCCAGAGGACCCGAGGCCTCAGTTTAAAGGACTAAAGTCAAACTGATATGGGATCATGTGTCCCTGTTAATATTACAGAGATATCACCACAATAGTTCTCCTGGCATCTCAGTCATGCTCAGTTTGTTTTGATGGTCGCACATGCAGAAAAAGAAAACTGATCTTCAGACCAATTCGGCTTTAAATGTTTGACAGTGCAAATATACTAGTATTTATTTCTTAACTGTGTTTTCTTCAATATCTCAATATGTTTTTTTTAAAGGGCCATATTAGCATTTTTTGCATGTATAAGCTCAAGATATATAACCTGCATACATGTTGCACTCCTGACACTCAATTTCCAAAACATAAAACTGTATTTTAGTTTTCCTGTTATTTTTTCAAATTTTCGAACTGAAATGTTCAGGTGATGCATCCACTTTAAATTTCAATGTTTTAAATGTAAAGCTCCAGTAGTATGGTAAATATAATATATGGTAAATATAATATAATATAAGATTGTATCGTATCGTATCATATCATATCATATAGTATATTGTCAGTAATGTAACATGTGGGTTGTAAATACTGGGCTCAAACATCCAATTTCACCAGCATTGTCCTTTAAATAGGGTATAATGCAATCATTATAGTTATTTTTATAATTTAGAATTCTTAAAATATACTTACACAGTCCTACATGGTACCAATATCCAACAGTAAGCCTTTTAACGTCACATCTGTCCTATCAGGTCAAGATACTAGTTCTAGGTGTGTGTGTGTGTGTGTGTGTGTGTGTGTGTGTTTTTACTGCCGCCATCAAAGGAGACTGAAAACTTTTCCTGCTTGTTCTGGATTTTGGAGACAACACTGAATGTTCATTAATATAGACCGAAATGTTATTCTAATGAATAAGGAATAGCAAAAAGTCAAATCCAGATGCTTTCCCCACTCAGCATTTTATGCTTCACAACTCTTCACTGTACTTCTCTCATACCGTCACCGTGACGGGAGCAGAAAAAGGTCAATGTGCCTTTTGAATCCAGCATTCTGTTTAATAGCTTTACACACACACACTGACTGTTTTTAAGTAAATATCCTACAGTTATGAAAATAAATTATAAATTTGTCATTATGTTGCTTATTTTGCTCTTGACAAATGTATGCACAGTTTATGGTGCCTTTTTCACAAGTTCCTGTAATGTGAAAAATTAGATATCTTAAGAGTAGACGTTGAAGGACCTTACTGGCGATTTTGCATGTCTTAACCCAATAAATCCAACCTGCATACAAGCTACATTACTGCCAGCCATTTTCCACAACATATGAGTGGTAAAGTTTATAATTATTTTCCCCCTACCTTTCAGACCTAAATTGGTTTCAGTTCATTCCACTATGCTAAAAAAAATTTGTAGAGACTTGAAATGTGCTTGAGATAGGTAATCTATCACAGCGAACAATGTACTGATATTCTTTGTCAAAAATTGATCCAACACAGATCTACATGGAAGAAAATGTATATAGTCCCAGGAGAAGACATCCTTAATCGAGAAAGTATAAATTGGCCTCAAGTGTTAGCATGCGAAACATTGAATATTAAGGTAGGTGTATCATCTGAACATTCACTTTTGAAAGATTTGATTTGGCAAAACAACATGAAACCTGTAAAACACAATTTTATATTTTGGAAAATGGGAGTAATGCAATGTGTATGCGGGTAGCATTTATTGGGCTTAAACTTATAAAATCACTGGTTCTTTAAACCAACTTCATGATTTAAAGAACTACGTCTTTACATTAACAATATGCCTGCTAGGCATCAATGGGACTAAGATAATAGCCTCTAGTGTATTATGTTTTGCTTTAGTTTTGTTTTCCAGTCACTTCATTTGATGTTACTTGACATGATGTGACTGTAAATCTTAGGCTGGATTTGCACTACAAGTCTTGATGCTCAATTCCGATTTTCTGCCTATATCCGATTTTTTTTTTTTTTTTTTTTTTTTTTTTTTTGTTCAGCATTTTTGTATTTTCTTTTCTAAGTGGCTCATATCTGATACCTGTATTTACATGGCTTTAACCTGTAGTAGCCCGGATGCAGCTGAGCATGCGCACATTTCTGAGATGCATGTGAACAAAACGCTTCAGTGGATGAAATAACAATTTAAACATATGATTAACGGGTTATAAACTTTAACATGCAAAGAGAAAAATCTGATATGTTGTGTGACCGTTTATCTTTCCCATCAGGACACGTATTTCCACGGAGACACGTATTTTTGAGATCACGGAAGAGAAGCAGGTGGAATTTTGATGTAATCCAGCTGTTATCACGCACCAACACGTCTATTTGACAGAAACGCACATCATTGTGTCTGATATATATGTAGTATGTCCTCCATTTCTGTTTCCAGAGAGCGTCATCGTATTGATCGCTTACATCATCTATATGTAGATAAGATAGAACATGACTTCGGAATTGGAATGGGAAGGAAATTTCGATCTGTGCATTTAGACAGCAGTCGCATTGGAGGATATCCGATACGTATCTGATTTATTTCCACATATTGAAGTGGCCCAAATCGGATCTGAGCATATCCGATTCCATGTGGCTTTTTTACCATTTACATCTTCAGGAAGCATATCTGATACATGTCGCATTTGAGCAACAAATCGGAAGCAGGTCGCATGTGCGTGGTAGTGTAAATCCAGCCTTAGTATTAAAAATTGAATTGTTTGTTGTTATCTGTGAATAAATAATAACTTTAAATTAAAGTCATATCCATCTCATAGTCACCATGTTGTCTAACATTTAGATTGACTTGGACGAAAATGAATATTTCCAAAACTGAATGCTTGGAAATTTGGCAGTTCTCTTTTACAAAAAGTACACTGCATAGATTCTGAAACAGATAAGATACAAGTTTAAGCATCATTTTAGCAGAATAAGTTAAGGGAAAATGAATTTGTTTCCTCAGATTTAGATATGTATAACCTTATTTCCTGCAACACAACCAAAAACTAATTGGACGTCATCTGTGAGTTGCACATCATTTTATTTAGTTATAATTCTAATAAAATATATGCCCCTCTCCCCCTAGTTACACCATGATCATATCTTAAATATTCTAAACAAAACATCCTAATTGGCTGTATGTATGTTAACATTGGTCATGATCACTTTTATTCATCCATGTAAGGGAATCTTTGATTGGCTCCATATACTTGCTGCCCCGGTTTGGCCTCTTCCCCTTCTTGTTTCAGTTCCTTCTCTGGCTGACTTTGACAAGCCTCCTTGCTGCTGCTCGCCTTATAGCCTGTCAAAGATACTGACATTTGTGGCATGTCAATTAACTTACATCAGATGGAAATGGATACAAAAGTGTGTGTGTTTATATATATATGTGTGTGTGTGTGTGTGTGTGTGTTTTACTTTGAGATTGTCAACATTTTTTCTCTCACCTAATTTATGGTCAGTCAATCCTATTTATGATTACTCTCATAATAATAATAATTATAATAACTTTATTTGAAAAGCACCTTTCAAAACATAGTTACAAAGTGCTTTTACAGAGCAGCTGAACACACAATCAAATGACAGTTTAAAACCAAACCATAAAACAGTAATAATAGTAGTAGTAGGACATACTTCCTTACTATGCAAATTGTGTGGATTTAATGCAAATCACTCTCTGTGTTCCCTCCCCCAAACCCCTCCCCATCACTCTTTTGATGCCGAAAGAGTTTGACAGTGAATTGAAACAGGGAGAGAGAGAGAGAGAGAGAGAGAGAGAGAGAGAGAGAGAGAGAGAGAGAGAGAGAAGCGAAACTGAAAAAAAAAAATATTGAAACTGAAGATAAAAATTGACAATCTAAATGAAATAAAAACATTTTTTGATGACATTGTTTTAATTTTCAACCAGCCTTTTTTAATGAGTTTTTTTTTCATTTTTTTGGATGTTAAATTTTATTTTCAGTTTCAACATTTTTTTTTTGTCAAATTTTATTTTCAGTTTCAATATTTTTTTATGTCCAATTTTATTTTCAGTTTCAATATATTTATATATATTTTTTAATGTCTTTTTTTTTTTTTTTTTTTNTTTTTTTTTTTTTTTTTCAATTTCAGCCAATAAAGTCACTGTTCTGGCTCCATAGCCCAGTCACCTTTAGTGACAAGGTGGGATTTGGGAACTACTAAAAGGTTCCTGCCAGAGCATCTCAGATAGCAACGAGGCTTATAGAAAGTTAAAAGATCATATACGTGGCAGGTGCCTGATTATGTATGACTTTCAAAACAAGCAATAAAATTTAAACTCAATCCTAAAACTAACAGGCAACCAGCAGCAATATGGTCAATTCTCCTGGACCGTGTTAAAAGCCTATAGCTGCTTCTTAACTAGCTGAAGCTAGTGAATGTTTCTTTTGCTAATACCAGAATAAAGTGCATTGCAGTAATTGACTATGGAGGACATGGAAATGCAGATAACCTTCTCTAAGTCTTTAAATGTCAGAAAAGACTTAATCTGGGTGAGGAATCAAAAACAACCCCGAGATCACAGTCTTTTTGTTTAACATAAGTAGTTAATGAGCCCATACTAGATCCTTGAACCCATGACTCACTTGGAGCTCTGGGAGCGTCTCTCCCACATTTGAGCGTGCTCTGAGCGAAGCACTCTGCCATCCAGGATAGCACATCTCCGCAGTATCGAACCTATAGACACAAACTGAGGGTTACACACAATCTCAATACTAACACATGCAGGTCTGCAGGATTTTCTGCAGGGTTTACCTGAGCCTCCATGTACAACAGTCGTTTCTCTTGGTCCTTAAATCCACCAACGATCCTCAGCAAGCTCTGCACCCTAAATATAAGAGAAATGTCACCGAAAACCTCATGAGTGAAGGCGTAGACAAACAAGGTGTAGCCTTATGTCTGAAAAGAACAGAGTCACTTTCCCGTAAAAGTAGCATTTCCTTCACGGAACAAGTAAGTGCAGTCACGTTGCCAGCAAAGGCATGCACAACGTGCGGCACACTGATGTTAAACTTTGTGTGTGTGTGTGTGTGTGTGTGTGTGTGTTTACAGTGCAATGACATGAGATTTGTGTTTGAATAGCAAATAACACAAGAACATGGCATCATTTACTTTAACAAGTAAATGATGCCAGAAATTTAACAGATTCCATTCTGAAAAGGGCTCAAGTCTTACAATAGACAGAGTGCTATATTTTTTTTAAAAAGAAAAAACTTTAAAGTACTCATTAGAGCTCATACTTCCACCAAGGCTGAACAACCCTAGGCAGAAGATGTCTTGTTCTAACAATAAATAGTTGTTTTGTAATAGGAAACAAAAGTTTAAAAAAATATATATCTGGAAATGCAGGTATTGATAGTCTGTAATGGGACTAAAAATACCTCATTTTTGTCATTGAGGCTGGTGTATTACTTTATTACTATATTTGATTTTTTTTAAAAATAAATAAATAAAAAATAAAAATGCAATATCTCGCAAAGTATAATTAAAATTTTAAAAGTTTCTGAATATGCCCCTGAATCTAGATTGACACCAAAATTTAATGGGTTCTCATTGATCCATGCCCTACCCATCCACCAAGTTTTGCCAAAATCTGTCTATAACTTTTTTGAGTAGTTCTGCTAACATAGAAAATACAGGTGTAAACACAACTTCCTTGACAGAAGTAATCAGTCATCACCTTCTTGTGAACCCGTACATCTTATCTTTTGATGATTAGAATGTACGACTGCCTCCATCTCCCTGAGGGGGAAAAATGTGCTAGAAATTATAAAATTACTTAGAGGAGGTGCTTTTGAGTCTCTCCTCACTGCTCTCCCAGTGCTGCCGTTCCAGTTTGGCCAAGTAGTTCTCCTTCTGCACCGTCTCCCATGTCATCAGCCTCTGGTCTAGCCCGGCTGGCAGTTCTCTCTCTGGTCACACACACACACACACACACACACACACACACACACACACACACACACACACACACACACACAGTGGAAGCAGTCCAGCAACTAATTAACCAACAAGCAATTTCCACAGGTAGAGCAGGTGGGGGACAGAGATAAGCACGCCACATTTGCATGTGTATCATTGAATTTGAATTTTTGCCATGTAAAGTGCAATAAATCATTTCAATATCTGCCTGAAATAAAGTAGGATGTCTCAAGGATTTCCAAAAAGGAAAAAACAAAAACACAAACAAAAGAAAAAACAGCTGAATTGCAACTCATTCCGGAATCTTCATACCGAGTATCTCCTGCTTGGGCTCTGGTTGTTTGACGAGGCTGAGGAGAAGCTGAGAGAGGTGGCTGATGATGATGAAGGGTGGAGCCAGGGCAGGACGACTGTGGTATTCCACGATCAGGTTGTACCTCTGAAACTTCCAGAAGATGTCTGTGTTGCCTTGCACGACCTGGAATGTGTAGCTATAAATGGAAAAGAGGAAGAAAATCAAGTTATTAGATTTTTAAAGTGAAAGCTGCAATTAAAAGCTGCTCAAAATTTTGGAATTACCAGTGATTTTCAAATAAAATTAATGTTTCCAGTAATGTAAAACTGGTTTTGCTTCCTATGTATGTATAAAATGATTCTACTCTGTTAGTATTATGCACCTACACGGGTTTAAAATAATTTTACAAGAAGCTGTTAAAGACTTAAGATGTTTTACAGTTGTCCAAAATCATTGCATTAATTGTAGATGATTCCAAATTCATTTAGAGAAGCTACATGTGGTTCCTGAGATTATTAGGAAATTCTAGATTATTCCCTGATGTTCTAGAAACTGAATACTTAATATTTACAAAGCAGTGATTAAATCTCATGGTGGACACTTTGATGAGAAATCACTAAAATAGTGTTATTTATCAATTAAAAATTTTCCCCCACAATATTTGAAATACTAAATTAACACCTTAAAATACATTTTGGTGTTTGTTTCATATAATTAAAAAAATCCTATTGTTGAGCAAAATAGCAAGAACTACTTAAATGGCAATTCTATCTGAGCAGTAGTGTGTCTTCTTTTTTCTTTTTGTTTTATATTAGGGTGGTTGCTATATGAGCTGATATTAGCTGAGCTGAAAGTATTTTAGAATGCAGACAAATATTTGCAGTTTGAGTTTTTATCTCCTGACCTGAACATTGCAATGAGCAGGTTGAGCAGCAGGACATTTGTGACGAGGAGGAAGATAACCAGCAGCAAGATGACCAGCCAGTTGGCATAGATGTTGGGACATGGAGGCCTTAGGCCCATGATGATCTCCTCCGAGTCATTGGTGCAGTTCATTTCAGGCATACGCGCTGCTGTACTCCGGTTAATGAAAGAACAAAGAGGTCTGAATTGTCAAATCGAGACACTTTACCTGTTAAAAAAAAAAAAAAAGCATATTTAAAACAGCTGACCAAAGTGCTGCTCAGTGGAGCTTTTGAGGTAAGACTTATAGGATTATATTATGGGACCAAATTAGTGTTAAATCTGTAGTCAATAGGCCAAAATGCAAATGTAGATGACCTCAGATTGGTTAACGGACAAAGCGGTTATGTTATTGACAACCATTTTCCCAAAATATACTACTTTAGCAGTAAATTTCAGAATTTTTTTTCCTATCTTCCAGACTGCCATTGGTTTCAGTTTATTCCAGTATGCTATGAAAAATAAACTTGTAGAGACTTGAAACGTGCTTGAGATAAGTGATCCATCGCAGCAAACACAACGTCTATTAAGTTTTTCTGTCAAAGTAACTTTATTTAACTGGTATATGGAGCTGCACTGAAGACAATGTATGTCTCCGCCGGGGAAAATAGTCCCAGGAGATGACAACTTTTACAGAGAAATTAAAAACGACCATCACTTCTACGTTCAGATATACATGCCAGCAGGTGGAACATTGAATTTTGAATGGATGTATCATCTGAATATTTGATTTTGAAAGATTAGAGGATTTGGAAAAATAACAGGAAAATTAAAATAAGGTTTTATGTTTTGGAAAACAGTTGTCGGTAATGTAATGTGTATGGGGTTAATATTAATTGGACTTAAGCATGCAAAATTGGTGGTATGGTCCTTTAAAAGATCTCAGACCAGTACAGGGGTGATATGTCTAGAAGCCTAGAAGCAGAGTTTTGCATCACATAAATGTTAAGATAAATGTCACCTTGCACATTTTGCCATCTCTTCTTTCTTACCATCAATTTCCTCCAATGGGATCTGGCCAAAAATGTGCAGGTAAGGGCGGTACAAAGCTCTGCGAAACACCCAGTCGATCCTCGGGTCATTAGGGTGGAGGAGAGCCTGGGTGGCAACGCCATAAGCAATGAGCCACACGCTCAAGAAGAACAGGAAGAAGAAAACATCTTTCATCTGCAAAGGAGAAACAGACACGTTGATCTGCTCTACACGCTAAACAAGGTGTGTATTACTTCACCTTTAACCCCAAGTCTTCATTTTGAACTTTGTAGCGTTTTGTTTTGGTTACCATTCTCTCCACAATGATGATCTTCGGGCCCAGCTGCTTATGAATGGCAAAGATGTGGATCAGCCGTAGGGTAAATACCATGAAGTCTATAGCCAGGACTGTCCGTCCTGCCTCATATGTACTGTCTGCCATCCTGCAATGCCAAAGAAATCAGCCGTTACTCACTGTGTCTCACTTGGTGTCATGCTTTAGCCGAGTCCATCATACTAACCGATGCATGGCTTCCAAATATTTTATTTCATCAAAAGGTGTCATAGGCTTTCATTTGATTTTACTTACCTGCATGATACCCCAACGACAAAAAGGGAGATGGCAACCATGTCACACTTGTTCCAGTTGTCCTCTACATAGAGCTTAAACTTCTTTAGGATGTTCATCTCTTCGTCCGAAAAGAAGCTCTGTGTCACACAAGTGGTGTGTGGAACAGCAAAATTTGTAAAATTGTAGAATAACAGAAGAATAACAAAAGACTTCTTGATGGTACTTACAGCAAAAGCATGGGTCATCATGACATCATGATATATATATATATGTAAATGTACACCAAAAGTCTGAGACCACTGTCAAAATGCTTCTATTTTGCATTCTTTCTGAATTTAATACAAGATTTTTCATTACAAATGATAATATCATCTTAACAATTTGAGTGAAAAGTTGAATCTTTAAAAAATGTAGATGAATTTCAGTATATCTTAATATTTGGTATGCCCTCCTTTTGCTTTCATGACAGCATCACTCCAGCTGGCATGGACTCCACAAGGATAACTTGGGTCATCAGGTTTTGTACAGAACCTGATGACCCAAGTTATCCCAGCCTGATTTCCAATGTTCCAAAGAGCTTCTTGTGATGTCAGACTTTCTGATTATTTTCACATTTACATGGAAAACATCACAGATTTTCAATGTGGTCTCAGACTTTTGGACCCCACTGTATTTTTTATTGTTATTTTTTTGTTTTATTAATTGTTGTGATTGCTTTTACTCTAACTGACTGAGACAAAAAGAACATTTTTAAAAAAATATTTCATGCTCTTTACTCTGAAACCTTTTCCCAGCACACCTGCTGGGCCTTAGGGACTTAGCACAGACTCCATGCTTTGTAAGCACTTTCAGTGTCCCAAATCTTTGTTCTTCCAAAATGCATCTCAATCCAAGATCTTACATTTGTCTGCCGCCTATAGTTTGAATGGGGTACCTGTGCATCTAGTCTGGAAACAAGTTGAGCATGTTTTTTTTTTTTTTTNTTTTTTTTTTTTTGTTTTTTTTTTTTGCAAAATGATGAAGTATTGTGTAAGTCCTGACTGTCACACCAGAAATATGTGAAAATATGCTGTGCTGAAACCTGAATACACAACGCTGATGGGTCTGCCCTTTTCAGTTCATGAAGCAAACGTAAACACTTGTGAATGATATGCATCAGTTGTAAATACAGGTGAACATGTGACTCAATTATTGTTTGTCAAATTTGAGACTGAAGGCGTTGTCTTCATTGAAGGACCATACCAGCAATTTTGCATGTTTAAGCCCAATAAATACTACATGCGTACATGTTACATTACTGTCAAACAATTTCCAAAACATAAAACTGGATTTTAGTTTTCCTATTATTTTAGCTAAATCCCCTAATCTTTCAATATCAAATATTCAGATGACACATCCACCTTAAATTCAGTGTTTTACCTGCTAGCATGTATGGCCGATCATAGAAGTGATGGTCGTTTTTAATTTCCTCTGTAAAAGCTATCTTCTCCGGGACTATTTTCAATGGCGGAGACATACTTTGTCTTCCGTGCAGCTCCATATTTGACTAGTTAAATAAAGTTACTTTGACAAAAAAAAAAAGTAAAAAATGTCGTGTTAGCTGTGATGGATCACTTGTCTCAAGCATATTTCAAGTCTCTACAAGTTTATACTGGAATGAACATAAACCAATAGCTGTCTGGAAAGTAAGGTAGGAAAAACAATTGAAAAATTTACCACTTCAGTGGTATATTTTTGGAAATGGTTGTCAGTGACTTAACGTGTATGCAGATTGTGCATGTTGGGCTCAAAACATGCAAAATTGCTGGTATGTTGTTGGAGGGAGAGGTGCGCTCATAGGAGCCATCCCTTTGGAGGTATACAGGCCCGGCTCGCCTTTGCAGCACGCTAGGCCTGCCTGTGGTAATGTGATATTGTTCAGGACTTGCTAAGATGCATGTTGAAAAAGTGATCTGCAGGAAAAGTGACGCCTGGGGCTTTTGTGTCCAGCTGAGGAAGACTCATCAGGATCAATGCAATACAGGAACATTCTTATCTGACCTGGCTTGCTGAAGGCAGAACAACTCGTGAACAGCTTGCAAATCTTCACAGCCTCAGAGATAATTAGTTTGATAAATTTGCATTACCTCCTACTCAGATCTACCTGACTGTTCAGATCAGAACACCATTAAGCAAACTAAGATAATACTTTGAAATGAGGTGATTAAGTTACTGATTTGCTTATGGTGATTCGATGGATTGAAGATTACAACAAATTGTTACCTATTACCAACAAATATATAGAGGGAGGTGAAGAACACTTTATTGGTCACCTGTCGAAGTTCTTCAAGCACCAAAGTGAAGACCCAGAAGTACAGCATTAGCTCTGGTGCTCCAGGGCCGTAGGGAGGCGGTGGGCGGAAGTCCAGAAGGAGCACATAGGTGAAAAGGCAGAGGAAGGCAAAGTACATGATGACATTCCCTAGGAACACGGTGACAGGAGCGCTCCAGAAGCGACGCCAGCGGCGGATTAAGAAACGCCACCACACTGAGGCACAGCTCTGAGCTGCCGGCCCTCCAGGTGGAGAGTCTCTGGAAAACAGTGGACAAGGCAGACATGCTTCTCCAGCTCAAAAAATACTTAACATCCACTAAATGGTAATCTGTAGCTGGATACTTAAATTGGAACATGGGATCATTAAAATGTGTCCCTTATATTTTTCAGACACTCATCTCTCTTTCATGCACAGTGAGATATACTGTAATTAAGAACTGTCGATTATCGCTGCTGAATAGCCTGAAAATCGCTGTGTGAAAAATGCTTTGAAAAGGAAAATCCTCTTCAAAGGAAATTAGTGACTTGTCATAGACACCAAAGCCTGATATGTAAATCAGTTTAAATAATTATTCATCTGAGTCTCCTTCAATCAATGAATGCAGTCCAGACATTTGGTTTTTATGCTTTGCATGTATTTGGCCACTTCAAGTTGGCTTCATCATAATGAGCTCTCCTGATATTCGTAGACAATTGAATTTCTTTTGTGGTTTGTGACAACATTAAGTTTGACTGACTCACAATGGGTCGTCGTCGTCCGTGAGAAGTAAAGCCTTTTCTGTATCCAGACTGTCCAACTCCGCAAACTGCTCCTTCCCATTACAATTATCCTGCTCATCATCACTGAGAAACACATGCGTGGATGAGTGTGGAAAGCATGCAGACACATATCTGGCTATTAAAAAAAAAGTGGACGAGTGATTACCTGAACTTTATGAGGTTGGTCCAGATGAGTGGCGGGCAGAAGAAAGACAGCACAAGTTTGGAGATGGCTGTATCTGTTGTCATTGACCCCCACCAAATCTTTGTGAGGAGAGCCTGCAGTAAAGTTTTGTAGCGTTTAGGTTGGAATCACCTGGAGGACCTGGATGGATATTACTGCACAACAGGGGTCACATTTATCAAAGTGTAATAAAATAAGCCACAAGAGGGCACTGTAAGCCATAAAATGTCTGTCTTTATGGCTACCTTGCTGTCTTATATGGAGTTACACCCACTGCTTATCAGACACAATATATTTTGACCCTCATTGTGAAACCATTTCACATGATGTTGCAGATTTGGGTGGGATGACCTAAATGAACAAAAACCTGATGCTTGGCTGTGGGATTGTATACCCTTTGTAACAGCTCAGCAAAAATCAATAGGAGCTGTATTCCCTTGATGCGTCAAACGTACTGAATTATAATTAACAGCTAACCATGTGAGCGGCAATATTAATCCAGCAGTGTGCTTTAAATAAAGTATTACTTGTCTGTCATACGTTTGCTGCGTAGTACCTCTGCATGCTGACATTGAACACCAATCATTTCTCAATTATTACTTTGTAATGACAAGGTCGTCTATTGGGGGCAGTTTGAGCTAACTATGCTTTGAATGGGGGCCCTCTGAGCAGTAGAAAAAGTGACTTTCAAATAAATATTTCATTTCCTTGCACTGAACAAGTTTTCCTGAATTAAGGCAATAGTTTTAAGGCAACTGTTTTAAATTAACATAATACAAGAAGTCACATAATAAACTACACACTTAATAACTCTTGTCATTGGGGGAAAACACACAAATTGCTGGATGCAAGTTCAATAAAAGATTTTTTTTTTTTTTTTTTTTTTTTTTTTGTTCTCTAAACCCCAAAACTCTTTTTACGGCAGTGAAAGGAATAGTTTAAAATGGAACAGAGTGAGCGTATGAATGCATTTGTTACCTGAACTCCATCATGGGCAAAGAAGGATTTGGCATCTGCCTCAGTTGCCAAGTTCAGGACTGTTGATTTGCTCCAGCAGTGAGTTCGTCTCACTAGCAAAGCGTAGGCCCTGTCTTCACTGTTCGAGTAACACTCTCCAAAGACATCTGCCATGATAACAGCACGGCATCAATTTTTAGATTCAAAGGAAGGAAGATTCAAATTCTATTACCTCTACTTTTTTTCTTATCACATTGTTGGTGCTTCTCTTCAGATGGTTTTGCTACTCACCAAGGGCAAACTGCTCATACTTTGCTTCTTTCATACTACGTGCAGACTCAGCCTCAGATTCCAGCCGCGCCATCTCTTTCAGGATCTTACAACCAGCCAGCGCTGCTGCAACAGCCTCGGGGCCCTGAAGGATTAAAGAAAGCCGGATTTAAGAAACGGGGTCTAAGGAATCTAGTTTAGGGAAATTTAAGAAAACGTGAGGGAAAGCAGCAAACTTAAGAGCATCAGTGACATCTGAATGGGGCATTTGCATCTGGTTACCACTGATATGTTCACCTGACTTCACCATCTAATTTTTTGGCTATGTAAATTGTACAGTCATATAATTTCAGTTGGACTTCCAGATGAAAAAAAACAGACACTCTTGTGTTTCTCAACTAATCTTTTTTTTTTTTTAAGCCTGTTTTGTCCACACTTGCAAACTTCACAGAATCAGAAAGCATTAACAACTTTGAGTTAACTGTTGTCTTGCTAAATTAATACTTGTGAATCATTTTGGTAGTGATAAGAGTTTCCATTTACAGGCATTTATGAAGACACACTATTTATGGGTGTGGCTATAAAGACTCTTTAACTATCTCATGGCCACAAGTCTTGGACTCAACCAAATATTATTCTTACCTTGGATATGATTAAAGTTGTGTTGCCTGCAGCCCTGGAGATATAAAACTATATGCACCCCAAGGGAACCATGTCAGTGTTTTTGCATAATTTTTCCCCATTTACTATAATATTGTACTTTACATTTCTGTTAATCATGTTCCAAAGCATACTAGAAGTAGTTAGATTTCCTTTTATGTTTTTCCTACCTTCCATGCAGCCTCTGGTTTCACTTCATTTCAGACTATAAAAAGCAACTTGCAGAGTCTTGAAGCTTGCCGAGACAGGCAATTCATCACAGGGAGCATCAAGTCTTCATTTACTTTTGTCAAAGTTACATTATTGTTGCGTGGAAATGCACTTGAAAGCACAGATTGCTCTGTACGAAATTGGCTCACAACCTTCACAAAATAAAAGCAGACATACTGTTCAGTAGGATCGACTGCCTAAAGTTTCAGCCTCTGCAAGCTGATTTTCATAGCAAACTGAGAGGAATGAAAACCAGTGGAATGAATGGGAGGTTTTGGACAGTCACCCATTTATGTCAACAAGAGAGTGTACATATACAGTATGAAAATATTTGAAATATTTTTAAAGGACCATACTGGAGATTTTGCATGTTTAAACATGTTTCAGCAAATACTGCCTGCATACGAGTTACGACTTCAACCCGTATTGTAGTTTAGTCCTGTTATTTTGCCAATTTCTCCAATCTTTCAAAGTCAAATGTTCAGGTGATACACACACGTTAAAATTCAATGTTTCAGATATGTCCAAATATAGAAGAGTGGTCATTTTTAATTTTTGGGTAAAAGCCATCTTCTCCTGGGACTATATTCCTTGGCAGAGATGCACCTTAGCTTCTGCGCAGCTCCATGTTAGACTGATTAAATAAAGTTACTTTGACAAAAAAAAAAAAAAAAAAAAAAAAATCTTAATAGACAGTGTTTGCTGTGGATTACTTATCTCAAGTGCATTTCAAGTCTCTACAAGTAGATTTTTTATAGCGTACTGGAATGAACTGAAGCCAATGGCAGAAAGGCAGGAAAAAAAATTAAAATCTACTACTCCAGTAGTATATTTTGATAAATGGTTGTAACATACCGTGTACACAGTTTGAATATATTGAGCTCAAACATGCAAAATCAACAGTATTGTCTTTTAAAATAAACCTTTAGTTGGATGCCGAACATAAACAAAGCGACTGACATTGTTTATTATGGTATTTGTTACGCTATATTGAAATTATTTTATTGACATTGTCCTATTAATACAATACATGTTAGCGTTTAGGTCCAACTCAGTCATAGGACCTGAATGCAAAAATGTACAGGATGAATGTATGTCTGAGAAGATGAGGTTTAGATAACACTTAGTATTCAAATGAACCTTATTTCTCTGTTCTTTTACATGACCAGTGATTTTTCTTTTATATTGCATAATAATTTCACTCCTGGGCTATTACATATGCATGCATTAAATATATTGTGTTTTGCAAGCAAGGTTGCATGTATATTTGTGATGAGACCTTCAGTGTGAGCAATAATTTATACAATCAAATTACGAGGGCCGATATCATGGCCAGCATGAGGGGTAAAATCATTTGCGCTGAGGGAAGTACACACTTTGAATGCAATTATCATAATTTCAGGTCATGTTTCAAATACGACACAGAAAAGGAATGTGTGAGGGTGACCACTTGTGAGATTACAATAATTGGCTCCCTTAGTTAGAGGAAGGGCAGCTAGGAAATGAAAGGTGCCTTGAAAAGATGTTGAAAACAAAGAAAGACCAATTACCACTGAATTGTGTCATTTAAACCATTCGCTGAGCATCAGTACCAGCTGAGGCTGTATTTCTCATTAACTTCAGGATTTTACTTATACCCACATTACCTCACTGCTCGTTTCAGCAATTGCCATGACCTTCATTTGAATCATGTTCCTGGAGATAAGATGGCTTTCTAGTCCAGCTCTGTGGTTGATAAATATGCCATAACAGGGCTCCTTTATCTAGACTGACATTTTCCTATGGCAGGACTGACCTGCAGCTGCACTGTGACCCACATCCCTCTTTTTCACCCTGGATACAGAATACAAACTTAGCATAGCATAATTCAGCTGAGTTCACTTTGGTTGCGTTATAGTATAATTTTCACCAGTGCCAGCCTATTTAGGCTTTTATTAACTGAATCACGTGGCGCCATGATGGTCTGAGCTGGAGATAAATAAGCTGACTAGACTGACCATGGCCCAAAAGAAGTTAGCCATCTGCTGTCGGTTCTGAAGGACGGCCCAGAGGAAAAGATCCCTCCATGGATGCTCACAGCGCTGCTCTAACTCGGGAAGATTCTTCTGGCTGTGGAACAGTCGACCCTTAGCTGGCTTCTCCTGGATCACACAGACAGCACACCATATGCACTTTATAAAACGTGCAATTATGTGTTATACAATCTATGACAATCATTATGTCAAAATCATTTAGGATGTTATGTTTTGCCGGGTACTCTGTCTGTCAGCAGGACATCTCAAAAAACCATTAATGGGTTTTCATGGAATTTGCTGAACAGGATGCAATTATGGCCATGAGCTGTCTTTTGACCTCCACCAAGGAGGTTATGTGATCACTGGCATTTGTTTGTTTGTTAGCAGGATATCTCAAAAGGTTATGGACACATTTGGATGAAATTTGGGGGAGACAGAGACATACCAACAGGTAGAAGAAGTTATTAAATTTTGGATCCAGGATCCAGAAGTTTTTAGCCTATTGTTGTGATGGTAGCACAGTTCCTTTAAGAGACCGCTATACAGTATGCATTGTGTGTGGATGTGTGTGTGTGTGACTGAACAAGCGAGAAAGAGAGAGAGAGGTTTGTGGTAGTGTGTGTAGCAGGTTGATGTTGGTGATGTCAGCAGAATCAGGTTAGCATAACTGCTGTACAGTAACAGTCAATCACATTATGAAGTTGACTTTGCTGTAAAGCTAGACTACGACTCCTCAAGAAACAAGCAGAGACCCTGAGTTTTCTGTGCTAGCAGCTGAACGTAGCAACAGGGGTTTACTTTACTTTGGCCTTGGAGCAATAAAGAGAGCTCCCCTGTGCTTCCTGACCACAGTAGCAGGAAAGGTTAACACTATAAAAATCACTGCCAATGGTCCAATTGAAATTTAGTATAGCTGCTCATTTTTAATACTTTTTAAAACAAATTTTTATTGGGGACCTTTTTGGCCTTGGCGGAGGTATGCACTATTGGAGTGCCTTCTTGGATAATGACCATTTTTGCCGTAACTACAGCATGATACTTACATAGAGGAAAGTCTTGAACATATGCTTACATGGTTGAGAAAACATAGAAACGTTTTTGACAAATTATCCAGTAGTTCAGTGTTTTGAAATGATAGATGATTCAAGCTGAGGCAAGCTCATAGAATGTGCAATAAACAGATTTCTGCATCTAAATGAGTAAGCATTTCTTCCATTAAATAAATATGGTGAATCCAAAGTTCATTTTGCTGCATTGTATTTAATTTCAGTTTGTACTTTATAATAAATATGAGATCCAAAGTGTATGCAGTAATAGCTTCTATGATTGATTGCAACTCTTTGGACAGCTTGTTTTACTCACTGTAGGAATCTTTTGGTAAAAGCCTTTGCAGGAGTCATGGAGAAAGTCTTTCAGCACTTTGGCAACCTCATAGAGGGTGAAGCGGGGTTTCCGGTCCCCCTGTTCAGGAGGGTGGTGCCCAGGTGGGCCGTGGCTTCTGGTAGCTCCAAGCAGAAGCTGCTTCTCCTCGTACTTTTTGAGGAGCAGGTTGTGGAGGAGGCTCTTCTCTGACACAGACCAGTAAAGCTCTTGCAAACGACCATAAGTGAGGAACTCGCCCAGGTTCACGCCGTTATCCACAAACAGGCGCACAAAGTCGGGCTTGTCGTTCATTAGTGCATCCATCATCACTTCTTCAAGGTCACACATCTGCAAAGATCAAGTGTCCATGTTACAATGACTCATATTTGAAGAATCTGTTTACACTTCTCCCTTTTGATACTTTTCTTCTTTACTTGAAAATACACTGGCTTGCCACTCTCTAATATTTGTGCTATGTACAGTATATGTCATTAGCAAATCCATCGAATCGCATTTTTTTAAATCACATTTTTCAACACAAATGTAAAAATAAAATTCAAAAAGGAAAAAAAAATGCTTACATAAAATCCCCCAAACAATATTTTTTTTAGCCAATTCATTTTTGGGTTAATTTATGTAAACTATGACTTGATTGAACAGGTGGAAGCTCACAATTTTAGTGGCTGTTGAACAAAAGATTTTTTTCAATATCAGATAAACATACGATAAGGTGTGTGTGTTTGTCTCACCCTCCACTCCACGTCTCCACTGAAGATGTCACTCTTTGCAATATCCACCCTGTTCCAGGCCACAGCCAGCTTCAGTTCATCGAGAAAGTCTTGGGCTTCCTGACTTTGGCTCTTACAAGCTGATATATATGTACACACACACACACACACACACACACACACACACACACACACACACACACACACACACAAGATGAAATTAAAGTTTCACACCTGAAATACTAAAAAGGTCAAAGCTCTAACTCCACTTCACAACACCCATAACTGTGCAGACATGAAAAAGAAATAATCTCACCCTTAACCAGAGCTTTGAGGATGACCGTATCCAAATCTGAACTCTCCTGTTCAGGGTCATGGACAGTAAGGAGGTGCCCATTATCCAGTATCTTCTGAATCTGATTGGGAGTCCAAAAGTCAGTTAATTTACTCTGATGTGCACAAAGTATCGTTGTACATTTTTTTTTTTTTTTTCCNTTTTTTTTTTTTTTTTCCAGCAATGTTGCATCATTTAAAGCAGCAATAATTAAGTTTTGACTGCTTGGGGGCAGAAAAACTTTATTAAGAGTTAGCAAGAGTCATTCTTTTGACCAGGTGATGAATTTAAGTCCAACATCCATTTGGTTCGCCAACCCCCTGAGGAAAATACCTTGGTTTTTACTCTTCTAGATTGTCAAAATATTTCATCAGCCACATGTTTGGCTCTCTACTGTTTCATGCAGGGTAGATAATGCACCCTCATCATGTTTAAATTGCTTGCTGGAAACAGTCGCTTGGTTTCTACGGTTCTATATTGGGCTGTGAGAGCCGTGAGACTCAAACATAAAGTTTGTGTGAAGGCTGGAAAACTAGAACAATCAGCTAAAAGCGGCGTAGAGCTGCAGAGTTGGGTGTTTATTTCAAGTCAAGTCAAGTCAAGTTTATTTGTGTAGCCTAATATCACATACAATGTCTCAAAGGCCCACACATCAGCAGTTTCCAGCTGACCTGAAGAGGTAATTCAAAGAGAGATTCCCTCTCCTTAAACAGCCAGTTTTTATTTTCACTGGGATTGGCATGAATAGCAACCCTCTCGCAGTACACTTTTGATTCAATGTTTATATCAAAAGATAATGCTCGATGGAGCTTTAATAAGTCACTGGCATTGTGTCATCTTGAAAAAACATGTTACATTAATTGTATCTTTCCCTGCTCCTTTTATTTCAAAACTTAATACAGGACATTTAAGAAGACCTTAATTAGGTCATTGCTTGCCATTTTAAAAGATAAGGATGAAAATTCCACATCTTAGTTTTTCCCATAATCTATCTCGGTTCATCCCATTTTTTGGCAACTTTGACTGTGAATTAACTAAGTCTTTTGATGTATGTGTGTGTATCTGCCTGCTGTGTGCCCGTCTCCATGCTGTGCACATCTATCTCACCAGCTTGACCCAGTTACTGATGTCTGTGCTGTGGTGGGCACTGGGAAAGGTGTCCAACAGCAGCTCGTGAACACTGTCCATATCCCAGCAGCCCCTGTTCTTCAGCGTGACGAGAATGTCAGCCACACCTCCTGAGCCTGCCAGGATCAGCCATGGTGTCGAATTGCCAATGCCTTTATACATTCTCTGCAGAAAGGCGATACGAGGTTCGTAAGTGTAGACGTGCTCAAAATCAGAAATTACATCATTTTACTAAATAATAATCAGCCAAATAGAAACAAAGAATTCAATTGATCAGTGTTAGCTGTGTTCTATAATCTTCTTTGGTTATGGTCCTGGTGTTATGCAAATGCCTTTGTGGCTCTCGCTGCATTTTCAGCCAAAAGATTACCTTTCTGGAAACAGAAATAATTTGACTCTCATTCTAGCTTCTGGCCTGCTAATTCAGAGGAAGAGAGAAGAAGGAGGAGAAATTTGGTTCACAGTCTGACTTCTTGAGCAGATTAAACAGCTGCTTTTTAAAGCCAGGTTGTATAACAAAACAGCTATCTAGCTTTTAAAGGTATCATTGGGGTCAAGTCTTTAATTATCTGGAGAAACTAGCACACAAAGAATTAAAATTAAAACTGACCTTTAGGATCCTGGGTTCCCCGTGGACCAGCAGGCACAGAACAGGGATTTCAAAACTGCCTGCACCTGCAAGAGACAAACAGGTAACTTTAAAATACCTCCAGCTGGTCTAATCCAAAGTGTTATAACCTCCACAAAAGAGGTTATATGATCACCGGCGTTTATCTGTTTGTTACAGGATATCTCAAATACCAAATTTTGAAGTTATGGATGGATATGGATGAAATTTGGGGGACAGATAGACAATGTCGAGAGAAAGAAGTGATTACATTTTGGAGGTGATCCAGGTCTTATTCTGGATTGAGGATACAGAAGAAGTTTTTAATTTATAAAATCAATGCTAATGAGCTGATTTAAATGAAATTTAGCAAGGTGGCTCATTTTAAACAAAAAGAATATCTGCTTATTTTGATGGTGATCCAGATCATATTCTGAAGGTTATGGGGGATTTTGTTGGTCATGGTGGATGTATGCGCTCTTGGAGTGCCTTCTTGAAGTCTTATTGATGCATATGGTAACAACATCTACATTTAAAATGGACATATGAATTGACTTAGCAACAAGAACATACCTCTGTCATGGGGAAAAAAATCCCCACTGAGCCACCTTAATGCTCAGTGAGCCACCTTAATGTACCTTAATGCTTAATTTCTTTGAAATTGTCCCATTAGCATTAAATTTATAGGCTACAAATTCTTCTGGATCCTGGATCCAGAATATGATCCAGATCACCTCCAAAATGTAATCACCTCTTCCTCTCTGCATTATCTATCTGTCCCTAAAATTTCATCCAAATTAGTTTTTGAGGTATCCTGCTAACAAACAGACAGACAAATAAATAATGGTGATCACATAACCTCCTTGGCAGAGATAATAAAATCTGCTCAAGTTTATCCAGTTTAAGGTTTTACTTCATAACTCAGTTACACCAGCAATACCTGAAGCTCCAGCAGGAGATTCAGAAACAAAAATAAACAACATTATCATAAGGAAATAATAAAATTGAAAAGAAAATAATTAAATATTTTCTTTTCAATTTATTTTATATATTTTTGTCATTTCCTGTGCAATAAATTGTAAAACAAACGTGTATTGATGATTTTTTATTTTTTATTTTTAATCTTGGGGTGTGGCTTCAAACCTCTGGCCTGTAGTGTGGGTAAAGTATTAGAACATGTTGTCCTGATGGTCCACAGCAGTGAACATGGATTAGTGCAGTACCTCCATAACCGGTGCGCTGAAGAGAGATGTGCTTGAGCAGCTTGACCCTCATTTCACTGGTTGCACCTGGTCTATTGGGATCCTCCTCTACCAGCACAAAATGGGAGTGGTGGCTGTCCAGTGAATACACTGACCCATGAGGCAAATCCTGTGGCTTGTATATTGCAGGTTCATCCACCTGTAACACAGGTATTCAGAAACGCAAAGGACATCATGAATCAGAGCAATGTAAAGGTATTTGTATGGACAGACGTTAGCTGTAGAGAAACCTTGGCTGTGAGTAGAGCCTCTCGGTTGTGTATCATGTTCCACGGTGCGATACCAATAGCCACAACACGACATTTCGTTGAGGTGCTGGCCAGGGAGTGATCTCGCACCGCTTGACCCAAGTGCTTGGTGATGCCAAAGCGAAGTCCGTTGGTTAAAATCCATGCCCCTGAAGAACAAAGACATGTGTGTGTGTGTGTGTTTCTGTTGTATATGTACTTTCTGTGCATACGGTTGCAAATTCTAGGTACAAAGAATGAATCATGTACATGTTTCCAACCAGAAAATATTGATCATTCAAATGGCATTATAAACCTGATTTGGGCACATGCTACAGTATATGCTATTGGCCCTTCCATGCATTTTAATTAATGACAAACCTATTTTATTAAGGGTGTAACTGGTTAAAAAAAATATGATAATTACCTTATATACTCAACTATAAGCCGATCTAGACTATAAGCCGACCCCCGATTTTGACCTGCAAATTTAGATTTTTAAAGAAACCTGCATATAAGCCANTAAGCCGACCCCCGATTTTGACCTGCAAATTTAGATTTTTAAAGAAACCTGCATATAAGCCAACCCCCTAATGTTGTTCCAACAAATTCTCAGAAAAATTACCTATTTTTCTGAGAATTGTCATAGTATTCCTGTGATTTTCTGAAAATAATCCAAGTACCGGAACCAGTAAACAGCTGATTACCATAAGTGACATTAGGTAACATTAAATTTTCCGGACTCCTCTTCCTTGTCTGAATCGCATTGATGAAGGTAAGGAAAGCTCTACAAATGAGCTATAATTATCACAACGCTTATTTAGCTTATTTAGCTGTGTAATTATGGTGATTTTTCTTTCCTTTTTCTTTTTTCATAGTATTCCTCTGATTTTCTGAAAATAATCCATCCATCCATCCATCCATCCATTTGCTGTACCCGTTTGTCCTGTTAAGGGTCATGAGGGAGCTGGAGCCTATCCCAGCAGTCATAGGCCAAGACCCTGGATAGATCGCCAGTCTATGCAGGGCTGATACATAGGGACAGGCAAACTCATTCACACCCTTATTCACACCTATGGGCAATTTAGAGTTTCCAATTCACCTTACCTGCATAATCCACATACCGGTAAACATGATATTTATTTCAGCAGCTGATTACTGTAGCTGATGGATCACGGCTTACTGGCCATCGCAAAATGTGCTGGATAAGATGTTTAGTCAGGAAATATCTCATTCTAAGGTATGATTTAAACTATTTTCCATGGATTGTGGTAACTGGTAGTATTTCCACCCCTGGAAATTTCGGTTCTGTGGGATCTGATTTTAATTACTCGTGTATAAGCTGACCCTCCATTTGCATTGTTAAATTTGGTAAAAAAAAAAAAAAAAAAAAAAAAAACTCATCTTATATGGTAGCTATTAAGACTTTTGCAGAAAGAACAGGCTTCAGAGAGGTCATGGCATGTAGTTCTGTGGTGAGCCAATAGAGGGCAATAGAGAACCCATTCCCATTCACGAACACCATACAGGCTTTGAAATCAATATCATCCAAACCAAAATTTTTAAAAAAAGGAAGGGGAAAAAAAAAAATAAGCCAAAAGATACACCAAGGCCAGTTTAGGCCCCTTGGTTCTAACCTGTGCTCTGTGTGGCCTTTACAAGTCCTTTCCTTAATGTATCCCTGAGCCAGGGCTTCATCTGAGCCAGCTCATCTCCACCCACCAGGGCCACCACCAAGTGTGGAGGCGCAAGACCCCATTCTTCCGTCAACATCTGGTAGATCAGCACTGGGTCAGTGTTGCTGCACACCCTCACAAACTGGATGAAATGACACAAGTTCACACATCCATTAATCGATCCTGTTTAGAATTTCTACAAGTTTTTTGCAATGCTGCCATGTGTGATATTCATTATGACTTTCAGTTCCACCTTTCCTCTCATCTTCGTAGAGCCGGTGAAGTCAATGTCGCCCACTCTTCCTGCTGCCCAGTGAGTTTTGTCCTTCTTCATCCTGACACCCAGGACCTTTTCAAGGGTCTCATCCCGTGGAGAGCAGCATGGACAGCCCAGCAGGATGCTGAAAGGAACCACAGAGAGAGGAAGTTGTACCTGTCCACCAATAAAACCCCATCCTCTTTCAAAAAAACAAACAAAAACAAAAAAATCCTCACAATACATTAAGACTTTTCTCTGTTCTTCAGGGCTGCAGCATCCCCTGCCATCTTCAAATACAGAATAAAGACCTATACCTCTTACAACACCACTTTAGATTCTACTGTTTTTAAATCCAACACATCACCTAGCCTGCTCTAGTGGTAACTAACAGCTCCATGATTTGTTTAACCTAAATCAGTAAGTCACTCTTTCGGTGCTGTATTAGTTATTTAGTTTCTAATCTGTCTCTAATCTCTTGTATTAAGCATCTCTTGCATCTCTATTTCATTTTTTATACTTATGGCAAATAATCACTAGGATAATCTGGCTGCTGCTAAGTATCTATTTTCATTCAATCTGATGGTGTTCTCTTAATCATGGACACACTGCAGAATTGTAAAATCAAGTTTATTTGTGTAGCCCTACATCACAGACTATGAGGGAATTTATAAAGCTTAGCAAGCACAAAAATGAATGTATGATAAGGGCAAACATCATCACGCTACCACGTTTCCCTATTCATAAGCATCTGTTACTGACATCTTTTGTATAAAGCTTCGATAGAGGCATTACTGCAGTATTTCCTTATTTACATGTCGGGGAAGAGATTCATAGAACACACCTTTCAGGCAAAAATGAGGACCTGTTTCTGGTTGGTGGTAAATTCCAGCGATATGAAATGTGTATTGCACTGTATTTACCTCACGTGTGTTAATGATCAATAAATTTGATAGATAAACCCACTCAGCTGATCAGTCACTTTATTTAATTGGTGAGTTTTGATCCAATCTCACACACATTCTCGTGGCGCTGAGCCTTCTTACCTGCTGCGTCAGTCTCTCTCTCTCTGTCTCTCTCTCTCACACACACACACACACACACACACACACACACACACACACACACACCTGTGCTCCTCGGACCACTCCAGTATGGCCCCACATCGCAGGCACCGTGTCTGTGGATGCAGCGCCCCCTGTGAAACGATGAACACACATCATCATATCATCCTGTTTTTTTTTCTGTGAAGCCATCATCGCTTGCTTGTTGCTCTTTCAACAGACAGGAACTTCACAAAAGCACTTTTGGTTAATGCAAATTTGGCAGCATTTTCATCCTCGCTTCATATGCAAAGTTCTTCCTCCCTGATGTTTGGAAATACACAACAGCCATCGCTCAAGACTGTCACTCACACACACCAAACCAAGAAAAGGCGACCGCATCGTAACATGGGCTCAGATCCTGCTCCGCCTGGAAATAACATCCTGTTGATACTTGGCAAATGACATTTAGGTATATAGAGTGTGCATTTATGAAATAGTCAGTGGATTGTTAATAAAAATAAAATCCTTTTTGATATTGTGACTTGGTTTGTGTGACAACCGCTAGTTTTGGACATCTGATTCTTTTCATAGAAATAAATGACACTGAGTCCAGAAAGGAACTTTGTATTCTTTATTGATGAGTTTATCCAATTTGCCTGGGCGAACACAGACTTTTATCACCACCTCTTATTTGCATGGCCACTTGAGCAGCTTGTGAGTTGATTAAAGTAAAACTGCGATTAAAATGCATATTCATCTGACATAAAGTGGCAGCAGCTTGGCCTCCCTGGTTAATGAAAGTGTTACTTGAACTAAGGAAGCTAGTTTAAGGGAGCTGTGGTGAAACGGTTAACAAACCAAGTCAGCGTCAATTAGCGTGTAGCCATCTGCTTTAATGCGAGTGAGCAGTCCTTTGTGTAAGGTTTTATTTGACTACAGGTGTGGGTGTGTGAGGGAAAAGACTATTGGCCATGTAAATAGGGCCATTTGCATGGAAAGGTAGAGGAAAGGACACCAAGGTGTGTGTCTGAGACTGGCCCAACCCCTCCACACACACTTTACATCTTGGTTGTGGTTTACCAGCCATGTCCTCTCTAAACAAACACAAGATGAATGATGATGCTTGAATCTATTGTCACAGTCATTAACACGCAGCAATATGTGCATGTGCCCATAATCCCCTTTAGCAGATGTACTACTCGACTAAAAATCCATTCTTCCTTAAAATTGAAAAGATATTCTTGAAACATGGTTTAAAAAAAAAAAAAGGTCCTAAATGAGCCTTCAAATTGATATTTGCTTTTGGATTACACTGACTATCCAAGAAAGTAATACTGAACACATTAATGCAAACATCTTGTAAAACCTCACTGTGAAAATACATATTATAAAGCATTACCATTATAGAAACTGAGGTTGAAAAAATCAAACAAACCACCTCTTGAGCTTCTGATTGCTTTCTTGTGAGAAAAAAAAATCAATTTTAATCTTTACTATGAAGCAAAAGGTAATAAGATATTGCACATAAGAAATGACAGTCACCATGTAAGGGTGGGGAATATAGATTCAATTAGTAGTTGTAATGAAACATCTAAAAAGTAGTGAAAAGTAATGAACATCTCTCATTGATGTTGTTTAATAAAAGAGCAAGTGCACAAATTCTGCTCCAGCTACAAGCTTCTTCAAAACTTACATCCAACATCGAAATCAATTATTTTCACTTTGATATGGAAATTATTACATTTTTTTTTAATGTATGGCACATTAGTCAAAAGAAGAATGCTGTTTATTTTCATTCTGCCTCAACTTTTCCTATATCACAGTACCACCTCTGACATGTCATTCTTGTGGCAACACGTCATAATGTACAATATACACTATATTTGAACCAGAAAGCATCTATTTACTTTAGTCTTTCCTACCAGGTTGCTGCTGTAGTGTGCACACTTACCAGAGGTGTGCCTTTCTCCTGCATGGTGGAAATGGTGAACGCTCCTCTCTGTGACACCCCAGTCTTGAGGTTTTCCTTCACAAGGCCTGGAGCCTTCTGGGTCATCAGGACGTGGTTTTCCCTCCGGCCAGTCGTAGATGTAGTTGAGTGCCATCGCTTTGCATGATGATCAGCAGCTGCACGTGACTCTCATCACGACTTTATACTCCTTATACTGACTTATCCTGTACCTCAGAATACTTTGTTTCAATGCAAGGCTTTAAATGTACTTATTTTTTTTTGATATTCACAAGGTGCTAAAGAACATACAATGTTCACATTTCAAATCAGAAAAATAAAAAGGCCAAATTTTCTGTTAACTTCAACACTGTTTTATCATTATCTGTACATGAACAAGTATGTATTCATCATATCATCCTGCTTTTAATATTAGTGAATAATGTGTCACTTTATTTTGAGGAAAAACTAACTGATCACCTCAGTAATAAGTTAACTATTTATTCGCACTTTTTTTAAATTTCAAATATCAAAATGACCAGCAATATGAATGCATTCAGTCAAAAGTGGAGCTTTTTAACATGATGTAGCCAAATAGAAATTGAGTTTTATGAAACATTTCTAAAACTCAAAATTCTTCCACAGCTCTAATATGTGAGTCAAAGTGCTTTAAAATTAATTAAAAAGCTATTAATAACTTTGTAATTACTGTAGTCTGACCTACATGTAACTTAAAATATATCTAATCTCCTGATATGAACCATTTTTTGGACCACACACTCACTTTTAGTCTCAATTTGGCAAAACAATGGCAACTAATCACCGGTCCCCACAGAGACACTGAACACACTCTAGCCTGGCATATTTTCATGAAGAAAATAAACAGAAATTTATCAAGTGCAGGTTAATGTATTTTCAGGTTTGGTTTGCTCTAATAATTCACAAAAGTGCAAATAAACATTAGAATAAACCAGTCATCCTCAAACTCCTGACTCCGGTCTGGATCCAGACCTAACACACCTGTCTCTGGACTCTGAACAAATTATACTTTTCATATGTATTATTTATATTATCTGCGAGACATCGCTGTGACACAACGAGTCAAAATAATTTGCTTTCTCTGCAGTGGAGAAAGTGAAACTGAATGTCCAGAATGTCTACTCTGCTTTGGTTCAATCACATTCAGCGTCCCGTCATCTCCATGACACGGTGTTGGGCTCATTGAGAGTGACAGTGCAGAATGACAGTTGATAGCACAGATAGTTTCATGGATAGTTTCATGGATAGCACAGATAGTTTCATTAACCATATATTGTGTCTATATGGCTTGTAATTGAGAAGTAAATACATGTAAAGTGATTGTACATAAATTCCTATGGTTGTATTGTTTTAAAACCCCAATAATGCTGTGGGTCCACCAGACAGGACTCTGTGAGTAACAACAAAACGAAGACCACACAAGGGTTAAACATGGCGCTCTGTTTCCTGTGCCTGTAATGCTGTCATGCTTGGAAAAAGTTTGAGCCAATCAGTGCATGCATGCTACGTCATCACGGACAAACTGAGGGAGGAGACGGCTCATTTATGCTGCACTCCGGTCAAAATGGGATGTTGAAAATTCTGACTTCCAACCTCCAAGCGTTCCAACGCCAACATGCCAAATGTAAACTAAAAAACATGGCCGAACACCAATAAATAATATAAAATAAATAAAGTTAGTAATAAATACTAACCAAACTAACTAAAATAAAGTTAACATTTATTACAGGATTGTTTGGTTGGATTGTATTACAATAAATAGGTATGTCTATTCTGCTCACTGAATGCTTGTCGGTGTGCAAATAAGTTAATTTTCAGTAATTATTTAGACTTACCTATCAATGGCAAGCAGTTATATAGAGACTATAGATTGCTAACTTGGTGACATATTTTGACATAGCTGAATGCAGTAATATTTTAATGTCATGCAAGAAAAAGTACTTTATTTGGCTGCCAACTGATTATTTACCGTTCACAAAGCTTGCTTCCATGGGCGCTGCCATGTTGAGTGACATCATACTCGGAAAGTCAGGGTACATAATTTTGGTCTGAGTTTCCCAATCAGAGCTCCAACTTCAAATGTCGTTTCCAAGGAGGAGGAAAAATCTGAGTTCTGAGGTAACTGGAACACAGCATTAGTCCCTGTTTCAAGCAGGCCAGAGTTTCAGCTGCTTCAGCTTAGTTCGGGTCGGGTAGGAGTGTAATGGTAATGCTTGGAATGCATCAATCCTGCAGTGGAAAAGGCCCATAAGCAGAAAATCCTTTTTAGACTGAAATGTGCTTAACTAACACTGTAAGTATTAGTGTTGTACATGTACATGCTTGAGCCCATATACTGTACATGCACATACACATACATGTTACATTGCTAACAACCATTTCCCACAACATTCTTCTGGAATGGTACATTTTAGAATTGTTTATCCTACCTTCCAGACTGCCATTTGTTTCAGTTCATTCCTGTACGCTATTAAAATCAAGTTGTAGAGACTTGAAACACAGTTGAAATAGTAATTAATCACAGCAAACACTACCTTTATTAAGTTTTTTTTTCAATCAAAGTAACTTTATTTAATTGATCCAAGAGCTACACAGAAAGAAATGTATGTCTCCACCAGGGAATATAGTCCCAGGAGAAGATGGCATTAACTGACAAATTAAAATGGCCAATCAGCCATAAGTGTTAGAGGGCAAAACATTGAATTTTTATGGTTGTGTATCACTGAACACTTGATTTTGGAAGACTAGGTGATTTGGCAAAGCTGTTTATATTCTCTGTAGGAATTTTAAGTCACTCAGCTTAAGTTCCACAAGTGGTACATGCACCACAGTTTGAGAATCACTGCTTTGAAGGTTAATAGGTGGTCTCAGTAGGTTTTTATCACAGCATGAATGAATGAAAACTGACCCTGCCCCCTTAAATCAAAGGCCTGCAGCCAATCAGCAGGCTCTGCAGATAGAGCAGCTTGGTCCTGCAGCCTTTAAATAGACCCGCGATGATCTGAGATGACCTATAAACTCTACAAACACAAAGTAGCTACAAGGAGAAGCCATGAGTCTCATCAGTCCCATCAGAGGCAGACAAGCGGTCTGCAGGACTCTCTTTGGCCCGGTGGACCACGAGCAGCTGAGCCGGGACTTGAAGCAGAAGCTGGAGGAGATAGAGGAGCAGGACGGCCGCCGCTGGAACTTCAACTTCCAGACTGAAACCCCGCTGCCGGGCCGGTATCAGTGGGAGCAAATCCCCGCGTCCTGCAGCGCGGCTTTCTACCGGGAGCTCGAACAGCCACAGGATCCAGCGGAGGACAGTGACCGTGAAAGCGCAGAGATGAACCGAGAGAACTGCTCCAGCATCTCCAACGCAAAGCACCCAGCTGAGGCGACTCCCGTCTGCAGAAAGAGGACCAAACCCGCAGCCCAGCCCAGAAACGGCAGCAAAATTACAGGTAAAGAGCGATTTTTACAGATTTATTAAGATTTTTTCCCCTGTACACATTTAAACACATTTCAATGGCGCGTTTATAATTTTTTTTTTTTTTTTTTTTTTTTTTTGCTGGCAGATTTTTTCGTAAAGAGGAGAAGGA
Organism: Lucifuga dentata; assembly: GCA_014773175.1. Lineage (NCBI taxonomy): Eukaryota > Metazoa > Chordata > Actinopteri > Ophidiiformes > Bythitidae > Lucifuga > Lucifuga dentata. The sequence continues at coordinate 68,045 of VXCM01002389.1, forward strand.
CGTCGGAAACCAAGAGCATCCTGAATCCTTTTCTCACAAATCCCAGTGAAGCAGCTCCCTGCAAAACTATAAGATGAACATTTCAATTCAGATTCACTGTTTATGTTTTTATGTCACAATGGAGTGGATCACTACTTCACTGCGCAAATAGCATTTTATTTTATTTAAAGTGAAATGGATGTCAGTATAGGAACAAACCACTGTGTTTATTTATTATATTTATGTGAAGTTTTATTTAAAGTCTTTTTTTTTCTTCATGGTTGGTGTCATAACAAATTTCTATTGGTTGATGCGTTTTTGATTTTTATTGATACTGTTTTTACTAAGAATTTCTGAAAAACTGAATAAATATATATTTCTGTATGTTCCATGTCTATGTCAGTAGTTTTGCTTCAGTTTTTCAACAGTACACCTGCCTGCTTTTCAGCACTTTGATTCTACCTTTGTGTAAAATGAACTGAATGGTAAAGCTTAGAGGCTATAAATAAATTCAACAACAATCTTACTTTCAAGAAAATGTAACATTGGTGATGGTGATTTTACATCTCATCTCATTTTCCTCCTTTTTTACTTGGGTAATAAGATTCATAACATCACAATTTTGCCTCTAAGCACTTACAAACTTATTGAGAAAAAGTGTTCTTCTCCCACCATCTTTGTTACTTTCATTGTCTTCTTTTGTTCTTTAATTCCCTTCCTCCTTTCTCTCCATGTTCACCTTCATCCTTCCCTCCCTTTCCCTTTCTTTCTCCTTCCCTGATTTCACATTCTCTCATTCTTGTGTCTTTTCCTCTTCCCTTTGTGTGTTTGTTTCCTTCCTTATTTCCCACCCTTTTCTCCTTCTTTTATTCTCTGACAAACCTATAGTCCAGGCTTTAAAGATCCCAATAAACTGGCTCCTGGCACTCTGACAGCTCAGGATGCAAAAACATTGGTGTTAAGATATTAAAATAGTAAATGTTTCTGCCTCACACTTTCCTGAGTAAGAGCATGTTCACCCTCAGCGTGACAGTTTGCCGGGAGCAAAGTACTTTGGAAGAAATCCTTGCAGAGCACCAAGTTGAAGCTTAAAACTACACTGTCAAGCCACATGTCAGCACACAATGTTGCACAATACATTTAATTTTTAGTTTAGTTTTTATAGTGATAAACAGTTTTAACAACACTTATGATTTTCAGGTATCAAAAGCATAAAAAAATGTACTTTGAGTAAATTGTACTCATTTAAAAGGAGCATGCCAGTGATTTTGCATGTTTGAGCCCAATATTTATTGGGCTATGTTACTGCCAATAATTTTCCAAAACTTTCCAAAACTGTAGTGGTATATTTTAGAATTATTTTCCCTACCTTACAGACTGCCATTGGTTTCACTTCATTCCAGTATGCTACAAAAATCAACTTGTAGACTTGGAAATGTGCTTGAGATATCACAGCAAACAAAATACTATTACATTTTTTTTTTTTTTTTTTTNTTTTTTTTTTTTTTTTTGTATTGATGTAAGCTTAAGAGTTTCAATACCGATTCAACATGGAATACACAGATGAAAATGTACATCTCTGCCAGGGAATATGCTCCAATGGAGAAAACTGCTTTTATCTAGAAATTAAAATGACCATGCCTTCCACAATTCTACGTGTTAGCAGATGAAACATTTAATTTAATATCAACTGAACTTTGATATTGAAAGGTTATGAGTAACTTGAAAACTAAAATACAGTTTTATGTTTTAGAAAATTGTTAGCAGTAAAGTAATGTGTATCTGTGCAGTATTTATTGAGCTCAAACATTCAAAATCACCAGCATGGCCCTTTTTTATGGCTGCTGCTGTCATAAAACTGGAGTTCTGTAAGTGCAGCCACTTGTAAACAACATTTCAAATTATTGCTTTAACACAACTCTTCAGTCTTATGAGAAACTATTTTAGCTGGGTTTTATGCTGATTGTAATAACAGATAACACATGCTGCAAAAGTGGCAGATAAATCAATACCACTTGACAATCAAGAGAAAAGAAAAAAAAAAAACAATTTTCCGGGTCGTACTATGTGAAATTTAAGTCGCAATCAGCGATCACAAAGGCCTATGTTGACAGGTCAGAAATTATATCAGTAACATGAGCTATAACTGTTAAATTAGCCCATTACAGAGCCTGAGTCCCAGAAGTGTATGCTATCACAATTTTAGAAAAGGGTTTAAATCCTAAAGAATTTCAAGTGGCCATCTGGCATGAGACAGGACAATAGTCACAAAGCAGAGTGTGCCATCCATTTCACCTGCAAATCAGCCTTTGTGGCTAATTGGAGCTCCCCAACCCCCCGTGTCTTTCCTCAGCTTCTCTCTTTTTACTTCATCTCTTTTCACAGTCAAATCAGCTATTATCACAGACGTGCCTAAACCAATACCAGGAACGTTCATTCTCACTTTGCTCGTTTGCTTATATGCTAATAGTAAGGGAGCTTTTTTCATATTTATAATTGTGCACAAAAGAAAAAAAAAATCAAACATCAAAAGTTCTTTTTCAGCTGCGTCCATGACAGGAAGAACAAATGTGTGTTATTTCTGCTTGAGTAAACAGATGGTTTTACTTAGTGATTACACGGATTTACATTCAATTAACAACAACAACAACAACAACAAAAAAAAAACATAATCAAAATATCCTGCAGGTGTGCAGTTTCACTCCCACTGCTTTGTGTTTAAGACACTAAATGTGTTTTAATTACTACGTTAAAAGCTGCTCAGTACATCATCAGTGAAGGTTTTACTGTAGTGAATGTTTCTGCTGCTGATATGATTGTGATTGAACCAATTAGAAATTTAAATTCCTGTTCATGTAAAACTATGGAAATGATATTCATCTGCAAGCTAATGCCTGTTTCTGATGAGCCTTTGATCAAATTGAACATAAGAAGATGAATGAGGATCTTGCAGAGAATGCAATCAGTAGAGCCAGGAAATCCAAAACTGGGTTACATTGCATCGTTAGAGTTACAAGAATTTTTTAAAACAGATTCCAAAAATCAACAGATTTGATATTAAAGCAAAATCCACCAAAGTCATTCAACATTTATACATATATTTTTATTTCCAAAGCAGTTGTTTGTAATAGGACAATTTTTATTTATTTTTTTAAAGTATGCTGCTGCTTCCATGACATTTGAGTTTTCATTAATATTTTAAAGATGTACCATCCCAGTAGCTCCAAATAGAGCCGAAAAAAAGTTTTTTAAAACCCTTCACACCATCCCCTCAGCCACCTCCCCATCAGCACAAAGCCAACCACGCTTAGCACACTTAGGTGGGTGGACTCCATTGTTGTGCACACCAGAGGCAGAAGGCAGGGTGCAGATGGTCATTTGGGTCTTTCAGCCACAGGACTACTTGTGTGGAGGAATGTGTGGACACCCCATTGATGGCCAGTGGGGAAGAGGTCACCATCTGCTGCTCAAAGGTCCCCTGTCTAAAGAGCACCGTCATGCTGGTTGCCATTTCCANCCGAGTCAGCGAGAAAACAAATTAACCATCCCACCTCACAAGCACAAGTGATGGTAGATTCTTCAGGAAATGGCAACTTGCTGCCAGCTCTCAAACTGAAAGTGAAGCTTAGTTTGATTGATGAAATCCAGCGAGGAGTCTGTTATAAATAATGCATAGAGTGGTGCAGGGGAGGCAGAATCAGCCACCATTCCAGCATGTCTGCAGTGAAAACAAAAGTTTTTTTTAATGCTTTGCATGAAACAACCTGTGGAAAAATGAGAAAATTTTGCCGAAATGGATGATCGGAGTTATTCTAAATACTGAACTTACTCTTTTTAGTAGCAGATTCCCCCTGCAGGAACCAGACTCTGGATGCTTGTTGATAATTATTGAAATATTTTATTGTTATAGAATATTTCTAAACCATTTACAAAATACTGAAAAAAATTAAATCCTGAAATCAGCATTTGATTGGATTGAAAGTTTTTCACTCAGTTTTGCACACAGTATTGTGGTTTTAAGGCATCTTCCCCAAGATGAATACAAGGAAACTTAGAACAAAAATAGTGTTCTGAATCACAGTACATCATGCCATTGGCAGTAGCATTAGCATAAATGAATTTCAAGTACAACACATGCAAAAATGGAAGTAAAAATAATCCTATAGGGAAATCAATGCTGTTGCGAACAACAAAGTGATATGTAGAAGATGCTGATAAATCAATGTTGAAATGTCGTTACTGATGCCATTGCTTACTCAATCACGTATATCTTATACGTCCCGCATGTTCGATAGAGACATTTCACATAAATAGCATGCTGCAGGAAAACAGCAGCTGTTAGATGTGTAGATAGATGCATAAATAGATGGATTAAACTCATAAGAGTGATAGTTTGGCACAGTCCCAGTTCAGCAGCTCTCATCCTGAGTGGTGGTGGTGGTGTTCGGGGGAGGGTGGAGGCTGGTGGCGATGGTGCTGGCAGAGTTGGAGGAGGAGGGAGATGAAGACAGCTGTTCATAGCTGGGTAGGCTGTCCTGGCTTGGGAGGACATTAAAGGTCCGTCCAAGCCGCGGCCTCACAATACGCCCCCCTTCACTCTTATCAATGTCCCTTTGGTCCAGCAGAGAGGCGAGGGACTCTGCGATGCGGTTCAGTGTCTGGTCCATGTGTGATATCTATGAGGATTACAACAAATATCCATTAATTACATTATTACCTCCGCCAAGAAGGTTATGTTTTCTGTTTGTTAGCAGGTAGGGCTGTGCCATATCTTATCGTTCAGGTAATTCCGGTATAATTATTTTGTCATATCATGATATTGACGATATTCCTCCATGAAGACACGCTGACAAATTTTCACATCATGCACAACAAGAAAAAATAAAACCAGCATGCCCAACAGTGGTGTGCGGTCAGGGCCAGCAAGGCCTTCTCTGCTGGCCTAGAGACTATCAGAATCATCAAATTATGTTTTTATAATTTAATATCCATCCAGCCATTTTCTAAACCCGTTTGTCCTGTTGAGGGTCACAGGGGAGCTGGAGCCTATCCCAGTGGTCATAGGGCAAGAGGCAGGGTACACCCTGGACAGATCGCCAGTCTATCACAGGGCTGACAGAGACAGACGAACACATTCATGCTCTAATTCACACCTACGGGCAATTTAGAGTTCCCAATTCACCTGACATGCATGTCTTTGGAGGAAGCCGGAGCACCCGGGGGAAACCCACGCGGACACAGGGAGAACATGCAAACTCCACACAGAAAGGCCCTGCCCCGGCCAGGAATCGAACCCAGGACCTTCTTGCTGTGAGGCAACAGCACTAACCACTGCGCCACCGTGCCGCCCATATACATTTTATTAATGCTATATGTATTTTACAAAGTTTGTTCTTTGTTCCCATCAGTTTTGTTATTAACGTTATTTCATCGCTACTCTCTCCCTCAGTTGCGCTGCTTCCAGTGCAGCTCAATGAAATTAGAGCTTTTATCCAATCAGATTTTCTACCTGTGCTGTCTCCGGGTAAGAAAAAAATCTAGCCTGAGGCCTTCAGAATCTCAAGTGAATCCCCTCTGTGGTTCAAGCAAATGGGACGATGTTGTTGACTGTCATACAATTTAACCAATCAGATTCCAAGTTTGCCATGGTGGGTGTATTCTTGTACACGTCAGGGCCTTCTAGCTGGCCTTGATCTACGTCATTGGAGTACAGCATTATGCGACACAGCCAAACAGCCTGCCAGAACTTCATGAAAGAGAGCCGTTTAGCTTAGCTAACTCACATAAACCTAGCTAGCATGTAACGGAGCATTAATGTTTATTTAAACTTTCTTTCTTGACATTTAGATTTTTAGATATAGTGCTTTAGATATTTTGTTTAGATTTTTACTTAGTCCTGTTTTCTTAACACACAATGACTGAAGGAGGAGAAGAAACGGATTAACTGACAACGCTTTTTTTCACATTTTGGAACTGAAATGCACCGACAATGTACAACCGTGTCGTTCTTCTCTTTTTTTCCTTTCGGCTTTCCCTTCAGGGGTCACCACAGCAAATCATCTGCCTCCATCTAACCCTATC
>VXCM01002390.1:0-16585 GCA_014773175.1 Lucifuga dentata
ACCTCGATGCCCAAGCCAAATTTCTCCATGGAGACAAATAAAGTTGACCTTTGACCTTTGAATATGACATGAGCAGAAGCCACAAAACGATGGAGAAGATAGTGTAGAGCAATTTTATAAACAACACCAATTTAAAATCCTACCATGTTTGGGCTGGAAGGCGATTGCATGGTGAAATGTCAGCAGCTAGCAGGGCTTATAAAGTGGTAGACAGTCTATGATCGTATCTGAAATGTCAGCTTAGCTTACTACAAAGCTAGCAGTGTTTCTTGATGATGCATGTTGGTCTTCCGGTTGGTTATACAGCAAAATTACTGCAGTACAATTTTTGTCTGTTACTGTATTTTGACTGTCTCTTTACTGTTTTCACCATAGTGTGATTTTATACTTAAAGGATCATACCACCCATTTTGCATGTTTGAGCCTAATGTATTCAATTTTCATACACATAAGGTTACTGACAATCATTTCCTAAAGCATACTACTGGAATGGTGAATTAAAAATGTTTTTCCTACCTTCCAGACTGCCATTGGTTTCAATTCCTTCTGGTACCCTATTAAAATCAACTTGTTGATACTTGAAATGTTCTTGGGATAGGTAATCCATCATCATGAACAACACGTGTATTCAGGTTTTTCGAAGTTATGTAATTTTGATGTTTAAGCTCAATAAAAAGCGCAGTGAATGTATGTCTCCACCGGGGAATATAGTCCCAAAAGAAGACCTGCATTTATTGAAAAATTTTAACAACCGTGACATAAGGCTGCATAACTATTAGCAGGCGAAACATGGCTTTTTAAGGTGGGTGTATCGCTTGAATATTTGATTTTGAAAGATTAAGAGATTTTGCAAAATATCAGGAAAGCTGAAATATGGTTTTATCGTTTGGGAAATGATTGTCAGTAACCTTACATGTATGAAAATTGAATATATTAGGCTCAAACATGCAAAATGATGGTATGGTCCTTTAAAACGTGTTGTTATTATTATTTCCCATCCTTGCATCATTCATCAGTTCATGTCTTGATGTAGTTTGACATGGTGGAACAGCAGCTCCGGCTCCACAAGCTGTGACTGCTCAATTATTGATGATCCACGTCTCGTACTTCTTTGCTTAAGTACAAGATGTGGATTTAGACACATGGTGCCTTTGGGTGAAAACTCTTAAATAAATAATATAGCTGACAAGCTCTATAAATCACAAGCAGAGTGACTTGTGGCTGACTGGTCAGCGTGTTCTGATAAAAGCTTAATGATGAATGAGAGGATCTAATAAGAATCATGAGGGAGGCTCAACATAAAATAGCTTTTGTCAGAAAACTGACATTTTTTGTTATAAAACAGTTGATACTAGCATGCAGGCTTTAGTGCTTCTAGAAAAAATGCGCAAAAATGAGAAAATTAGGAACTTTGCAGCTCTAAAAAATTACAGCTTTATTAATATTAAATAAGATTTTGGCCATATAAAATTCTAGACAATAGTTTCTGTTTTCAGAAAAGCAGGAGATTGCCTCACTTAGTTTTCACCTAAAACTGTCACAAAGACTTTATTTATTGGGAAATATTTCATGCTGAACATTTTATGAGCTCAAAGGTCATTCTTCTTGCCGAGCACGAAGACCAGTGAATCAAATGATTTCGATGTCCGTTTCCTCATGACAGAACGGGTAGTTGTGAATGAGAGAATCTCCCCAAAGCGTGTGTGTTACTTTAAGATGAGAAAGGCTGTTTAAGGCCAAAGCAGGAAGGTGAGGTGTGTGTTTCACTTTTATCTCGTAGCTGATCACTGACAGTCAGAGCTGCTGCGACACACACGCACACACACACACACACACCTACCTGTCAAATACATCTTCTGCCCTTCTGTTCTTTCTGATAAATTTTATGCTTTAGTTTAACTATGATGAAATAAGATCTAACAACAAAAATTAAGCTACACCCACTCACACACACACAGATATTGTCCTTTAGATTTCTTTTAGGTGTTTTAGATGCTAATTTTCTTGGTCATAATTTAACTCTTTCAAGCTTGAGATGACAAAGGTGGGTGTCCCTCACCCAAATATCCCATCAGATCTGTTGTGACATCACCCAATTTCTGTCTTAAATTGTTTTCTATTATTCTCCACCAAACGTTAAATGATTGCTTTCATGTAACTTCTTTATATTAAAATAAATATACAATTACTAGTAAGCTCATCTCAGCAGTACACACTGTTACTGATGACATCACAGTGTCTGATGTTACTATGTCCACATTTTTCGTCTGATTTGAACACATGTAACTTTACCACAGAAAATTTCTTGTTAGTTTATAAAATGTCTGTGCAAATATATATCTATATATAGATATATATCTTAGCATTTCATTTTAGATGAAATTTTTTAAAATGCACCGTATGTTCAAATCCAAATAATTTACATAATCTGAATTCATTTTCATAGGGTTAGCCTTGTGAATACTGGCTTTCAAGCTGCTTTGAGCAAGACTGAATGTGTGTGTTATTAGTATTTTAAAAATAATATACAGACAGCATTTTTTGTTCTGAATAGTCAGGGGGTTTGTAGTTACAGCCCTGTGTATTTTCAGACTATTTTTCAGATATACTAGATACTAGGTTTGTTTTTTTTTTTTTAAAGTAATATATAAATAAAGTTTGTTGTATTTTTCAGAAAGACTAGCTACCCGTGTATCTGAAAAATAGGCTGAAAATAGACAGGGCTGTAACTGCAAATCCTCCTGTCTATATTCAGAATAATAAATGCTTTCTGTATATTGTTTTTAAAATACCAATAACACACATTCAGTTCTGTCAAAACAGCTTAGAAGCCAGTAGGGTGTGATGTAGGATGTAGAAAACAGGTAGAGCTGATAGTTGTTTTTTTTTTTGTTTGTTTGTTTTTGTTTTTACATGAAATACTGCATAGAAAATGAAATGAAAATAAAAGGAATGAATATCCAGAAGTTGAATATGTTGTACAGATAAAAATCAGTAGCTTGGATGTTGTGTAATGGACTGATGATGGATGGATGGATGGATGATGGATGGTATGGTATGGTATGTGTCATATCTGTAGATGTTTATGCAGACAGCAACTGATGAGGATTTTTAATCATAAGATGCAAGTTAATGTTATTTTACCTCAAAGATAAAAGAACATAAAATCAGTGCTCATAAAGTAATGCAGTGGCTTTGTCACATTACCCCACCCTCACCCCCACCCCCCGGTCAACACACACACACACACACACACACACATACATACAGAGAAAGTTTCCCTGCAGTATTTGGTTATGTAAACTCCAGTGTTTTCAGTTCAAAGATGTGAGCAGCTGCTGCTGCTAACTGGCCTCATACCCCGCACGCCGTTAGTGCCATACACAGCACAAGGGGTTTAACACACACACACACATGCACACATACACACTCACACACAAAGGCAAAATACTACAACAAGATTGCATAACGTAGCCATGTTATCACTCTGTCTTCATGTCCCTTTTTCTGAGCCTCCCTCCTTTGCTCACACACATGCACGCACACAGACACACACATGCACACACAGAATGTATCCCCCTCCAGCCTCAATGTCAAGTTACATAATTCCAGTATTTTGAGTAGAATGAAAGGCATAATGCTGCATGCACAGCATGATAGCATACATATACAGGCTACAATATGTAAAAATGAATATGAAGAAAATCAATATGTGAACTGAAATCATTCATTTATAAAAATGATTACATCAGCTGGTCTTTAGAGAGTCGTAAATGGGTGGAAGTGATTAGGGAAGCTAGATATCACCTTTACATGGATGTCATGTCTTTGTTAGTTACTATTTATAGTTTATAGTTTACAGTCAGTATTGATAATGACATTATAGAGCCTGTTGCTTGAGAATGCTTATAAGAGGGACGTCTTGGAGGGGAGAAAGAGGAGAGGAGACGAGATTGGTATCAAATGAACACCTGACAGAGTAGCTAAACCACTATCTGCCCCTGAAGACAGGAGAAAGTGGATGTTAACCGTAAGATTGGATTAGTCATAATTTGATCCACCTTGAAGAAACGTGAGACACAATACAACCAGTGATGAAATTAACAACCAGCAAACGAGAACTGAGACTGATTCAACGATCAGTCATTATCGGAATGAAGCAGAACGTATCGGTTGTTGGAAAGGCATCTTAAGTGACGCATTAGCATTAGACAGAGATCAGCAGCTCCCTCAGGGAAAATGTCTTACCTACCAGTGTCAGTATGAAGCTGCAATCAGTGTGTGCTGGATGTAAACGATTGTCTTTTTCTGGAACTCAAAAACTTTCCTTGATTCCACACTAAGGAACTATGACCTGTAACTACAGCTCCTGAGCCATTTTGTAGCTTCTAATCTGCAGTAAATAATTGTCAGATGGTTCAGAAACTGCTGGGTGGATCTGAAAGACCAAACATTACTGATTGGTCAGATGCAAGTTTCCCCCCAAATAGGCGAGCAACCACATTTGTTTTTTTGTTTTTTTTTGTTTGTTTTTTTTTTTTTATACATAGCAAAACAGCAACACTGAACCAGCAACAGCAAGTCATTTAATATGGAAAACTGCACAAACCTGTGGTTTTCTGCAAGTACTTCTGCATATTTATGCAGATGAGAAGATTCACAGAAACTTTGAATTGTCCACTAAAAAAAGTATTTCAAAAAATCTTATTTCTTTATTTGAATTATTTGTAACTCAAAACACTGCCAAGAACAAATTCGAAAATCAATTGAGACTACAAAAGTATCAAAGGTCACAATAATCAAGGCATTTCCGTTAATCAGAGACTTGCTTTAATTTCCGTAAGCTTTGTGAAACGTGAAAGTGTGGTGGAAATGTGAGGAAGGAACTCGCTGAAGGAACCACAATGTTCCAGACTTTAGGTCCAGAAAGTGCTCTTAAGTTTTTACTCCTTTGCTGCTTTCATACAGAGCAAACAGGAAGCAAAACAGTGTGTTTGCTTTGATAGGCAGCACATACGTTATTGGTATGTATTTTATTATATATATAAAGCACCAAACCGGTGCTTTTGTATGCTTGAGCCCAATACATACAACCTGCAAACAAGTTACGTCAACAGTGACTTTCCAAAACATAATTCTGAAGCAGCAAATATTAGAATTGTTTTTCTTATCTTGCAGACAGCCACTGGTTTTAGTTCATTCCATTAAATTATTAAAATCAACTTGTAGATACTTGAAACATGTTTGAGATACATAATCCATCACAGCGAACATGATGTCTGTTGAATTTTTGTTGAAATAACTTTCTTTAACCAGTCTAACATGGAGCTGCACAGAAGAAAATGTGTCTCCACCAGGGAATATAGTCCCATTAGAAGACAGCTTTTACCAAGAAATTAAAAACGACCGTCCCTTCTAGCTTTGGACGTAAGTGTTAGCAGGTGAAGCATTGAATTTTAAGGTGGGTGTATCACCTGAAAGATTAGGGGATTTGGCAAAATAACAGGAAAACTAAAATATGATTTTATGTTTTAGAAAATGGTTGTCAGAAACATTCATGCTGGTAGTATTAATTGAGCTTAAACATGCAAAATCACAGGTACGGTCCTTTACCTACATAAATAATAATAACACATTTGGTATTTCTCCCAGGGCCACCCAAAGCACTGTAAGCTTCATAAATCCCTTCATAGTGAGGAGTCCATATAATGATACCATATCGTGCTTGTGTTTACACTTTTCTACTTACACACACTTTCCAGGAATTCCTCGGTGAAAGCGAAACTTCACGATGATGCTCAGTGCCTGTTGGTTAAACACAGTTGCTGCATTTTGATCTTTTTTCTCCCTGTTCATAACAGAATTTCCCCAGTGGAAGCCTGCAGTGTAGATGGAGGATTTTTCTGCGGACATATGCCTTTATGTGTTGAATGCAGGAGCAGTGTGAGGCGTAACCATCAAAGAAATGCTTCAACATCATCAGCAACAAGGAAAACAAGAATAAGGTCATGAGGAGAGATGTTTGGAATGCTCAGAGACCATGCTTAAGGTAGGTTTGGCTTCAGTGTGAATCTAATAAAGGAATGATTTATTAGCTTGGAGAAATTTGCATCACTTTACTACTAGAAAGATGAATGGAGCAGCTGCCCAAAAATTCTGACGTCACAAAAAGTGTTTCCGTATAATACGTAAGTGGAAAAAACTTGCCAGAAGTGCAGATTCTGACCTTTGATCAAGTGCGTCAAAAGTAGTAGTTATGAATTTTTAGTAAAAACTGTGTTCTATCCATTAAGACTTGTGTCATACATTTAAAAAAAACTTAAAAGTTTTAAATATAAATGTAAGAAAATGTCAAAAGCACATGTTGCAAAGTGTTTGTTTTTTTGTTTTTTTTTTTTTNTTTTTTTTTTTTTGGTTTTTGTTTTAAACGTGAATTAAATTTGTACTGGAAAAAACAATGCTGTGTATTAGTGATAGAAACAGTAAAAATTTCCAACGTATGAAGACATGTAGAGGGTAATTCATAAAACACAGTGCCAGATTTAACGTGCCTATATGGGCCAATATAGTCAAACAGCTATCAGCTATGTTCCCTCATTCATAAACTTCTCTTACCGGCATCTTTTAGCATTTGTCTTGAAAGATGCATTACTATGGTATTTTCTTAATTACATGTCAAATTCATGTGTGACTATTTCAACTTGTTTCCAATACAAAACAGTTTTTATCAGAAATTTTCTAGAAATAAGACTCAGGATCTTGAAACAAGACTGAAGAACACAGATCACTGCACTAGAAACAAGAAAATGACTTGATTGTAGAAAGTTTTTACACAATTGATTGTGATTAGATCTGTTTTTAACCCCTTCAATCACATTTTGTGAAAAACAAACAACATTTCTGCCATTTTCAAGGTCTCTTTTGCTGTTTAAAGGCAGAAAAGGTTTAAAAGATTTTCACAACCTAAAATCTTGTCAAGATTGTTTACAGTGCAGCTTTTTTTTAATGTGACAAATAAAAACCAAATTCAACAAAAAAGTAAAACTACAAAAATGATTTTAGACTCCAAAAGGTTAGACTAGCTGCATTGTGTAAAATATCCAGACTACAACTAGAATTTTGTGTTATCATTACTGCTATGGTTAAAAATTAGTATATTAATAAGAGCTACGCGACATGAGAAATAGGTCAACACATATGTTAATAAATATTTGTATTAATATAACCAGTTTAGCATTGTGCTCTGTGCTCAGGTCTCTGTTTTATCCTGTCATAATTAATGCAGGAGTTCATGCCAGAGCGATCAGGAAACGGCAATTAAACATAGCTATGCATGACGTGGTTGATGGGAGAGGCAATATGCACATTTACAAACACACACATACATACACACAAACACACACATGCCAATCACTGTCAAGCACGAGAGCCCAGAGGTATGCAAAGTATCTTTCCATCCAAAGCCGTATGTGAACCCCAAACCTGTTTCTTCCTGCGTGTGCACGAGACATTTAGCCGAGGGGAAACCTGAAAACAAACCTGAGCTCCGTACGCAGAAAAATATATTCAAACACGTCAATTACGCTGAATAAATCGACATTATGAGCCTGATAGGTTTTTTTCTGTTTATTTCAACACTAACAGTCATGTTTAATAGTGTGCTGACTGGCGTTAGGATGCATCCGGTTGTACGTGGAGTGGAGCCTGGCGGGGTTAGAAACGCTGATCTAGAGCTTTCTATCTAGAAAGAGGACTGAAAAGCCAAAAACCTGCATCTGATGGAGACAGAAATTATCTACACACAGGTCATCTGCTACTGCAAGATACATCAAATGCCATAGCAACAGTATCATCAGTGTTTTCTAATGGTTAATGGTGTTACACAGTTACTACTTCTCACTGTTTTCCAGTTAAACAGAGTCAAACATGTAAATTTAACATCCAAACAGGCCTGACAGAAATACAGAATAGGTGTAACCATGATGATGTCAGACTCTGGTCTGTGTTTCAGAATGAATTCTCTTTGCTTCTCCTGTTGTTGCTTGTCTTTGCAGTTCCTGGATGAGCGTTCCAGGAAGCAGAGCTTTGCAGAAACTATTTCCAGGATGCAAAAAACTGAACTGGTGCTTAAAATAGCTCCTGTTAGTGACACAGCTTTCAGAGATGCAGGGACGGTGGATTACTAAATAAGGCCGTTTCCCCCAAAAGCATCTTTGAAAGCATTCTTACAGATGTTTACTCTCACAGATGACAGAAGGCCTATATGAGCCAAAAGTATTGCTAAATAAGACAATAAAAGGACAATACCAGCAATTTTGCATATTTAATACTACCCACATATACAGTACATTACGTTACTGACAACCAATTTTCAAAACATAAAACCATATTTTAGTTTTCCTGTTATTTTGCTAAATCCCCTAATTTTTCAAAACCACACGTTCAGGTGATACACCCACTTTAAAATTTAAGCTTTCGGCTGGTAAGGTACATCAGGATGTAGAAGGGACAGTCATTTTTCATTTTTCTGTAAAAGCTGTCTTCTGCTGGGACTATATTCCCTGGTGGAGAAATACATTGTCTTTTGGACTGGTTAAATAAAGTTACTTTGACAAAAAAAAAGAAAAATGTAATGGATTTTGTGTTCGCTGTGATGGATTACATATCTCAAGCATATTTCAAGCCTTTCTTCTTCTTCTTTTCCTTTCGGCTTTCCCTTCAGGGGTCACCACAGCAAATCATCTGCCTCCATCTAACCCTATCCTCTGCCTCCTCTTCTCTCAGCCTCCTCTTCTCTCAAGCCTCTAAAAGTTGATTTTTATAGCATACTGAAATGAACTGAAACTAATGACAGTATGGAAGTAGGAAACACAATTTTAATATTTACCAGTAGTATGTTTGGTTTTTTTGTTTTTTTTTTGTTTTTGGGAAATGCCTGTCAGCAACATAATGTGTATTGTATATATTGGACAGAAACATGCAAAACCACAGGTATAGTCCTTTAACAAATGTCTTCAACACGGGGTATGAGAATAACTGAAATATAAAATAATTATCACCAGGAAGTCATGACATCACTT
The DNA here is from genome assembly GCA_014773175.1 of Lucifuga dentata. Classification (NCBI taxonomy): domain Eukaryota; kingdom Metazoa; phylum Chordata; class Actinopteri; order Ophidiiformes; family Bythitidae; genus Lucifuga; species Lucifuga dentata. The sequence continues at coordinate 9,081 of VXCM01002390.1, forward strand.
TGATATTTTAATGTCCATCCTGGTTTGTTAGGTGTGTCTGGTTGCCATGTTGACACAAATTTGTTCATTAGGCTTGCAGAATTGTAGAAAAGTAAAACCTTTAATTTGCCAGAGTGCGGATATCCATGTGCTTTAGTTTTTGTTTCCATAATCTGTGCTGCTTCTCTTTTCGATAAAGGAAGACATACCTTAACTTTGGGAGAAGCATGAGGCTTTTCTTGTCCAGTCACATTGATCACAATTGTGTAAGTGCCAAAAAAAACATGTATGTTTTGGCTCAGACCTGATCTCCCTAAAGCTGCTTCACCAGGAAGAGATCACATTAAAACTCACTTTTTCTGCTTTAAATAACCACATAACAAAAAGACCTGAATGATTTTTAAATGTTTAAATCCAGCCTCTGAAACTCGTAGCAGCTCCTCCATCCAGCTCTACAACACAATTTAATAAATATGACTTTGTGCTTTGGAGACAGTGAGGACGATATCAAGTGATACATCAGCTCTGCTTAGGAAGTGTGTTAGCGGTTCTACTCCAACTCACAATATCTCCAGTTTTTATCATACAAAGCAACTGATAAATGTGTGAATATGGAGCAGCGCTGGATGTTAAGAGTTCTCAGAATCACTCATTTCACTTCACTTCAGCCTCTACATTCTGCAGGGAGGCTGAAGTGAGCTGATGTCACCATTATCAGCATTTGCTTGACTACAACAGCCTTCATAGCATGTTTTTTAGCTGACATGACTGTATCTGTGTGTAGCAATGGATAGCAGACGATACTTTACAGCACATTAAGATACACTTGATGGTGACCTTTTAAAGGAAACCTGTCTTTTTAATGGCCATTAGGCTTACTTAGAGTGTATTTGCAGTAATACTCGGTCTTGCCTTTCAGTCGTTTCAGCAAATCAGGCTCTCTACCGACAAAACTGAGCTGTTATTAACTCTTTGTAGATCTGCAATCAAGTACACCTTAAAGTGAGTTTCCCATTGAAGGCTAAGGATTATATGTGGTTTATTATAATACTCTAGGCTATTTCTCCCAGTAAGTGGTACTTATTTGAGCCCAGTAGGGAGACTCTTTTCTAATAACCTCCACATGGAGGTCAAAGGTCAGGGTCAGCTAAGGCACAGCATGACCTTTCAAACCACTATGCCATGCTGTCTTTCCTAGCTTACTGTGCAACAACTACATATAAGAATTATTGCTATATAGAATGGAGTCCATATTGAGCTGCATTTTGGAGAGGGAAGAAGTTTCTCCATTATTGCCAACACTGATTTCATTGCCCCTGAGTTGGTGGCTTAGAATTGCATAAACATCTACACGCTTCCATCCAAAGCGAGCTAGTCTATACCAGTGACTCGCAGACAGGCGGGTTGTCGGAGTCCTGGCTGTGCATGGAGCTCAGGCCGGTATCGGAGTCCTCATCGTTTGTGTTGCAGACCTTTGAAAGACCTCTGGCCTGCTCAACCCAGCCTCCACTTTTCTCTGCTGACATCGGCTCAGCCTCAGCACTCGCTGCACCCGCCTCTGCCTTACTGTCATCATCTGTCTGTTTGTTCTCCTGCTCTATCTCCATGGTTTCAACTTTGGCCAATAGATCCAGCAGTTCTCTCTCCTTGGTTTCCCAGAGTGCCAGACTCAGGTCCAAGTCCCCCCTGATGGCATCCAGATCTGTTTTCAGCCGCAGGCCGATGTACAGACTGGTGTCCAGCTGGGTTTTGATCCTCTCCTCCTCCAGAGCCAGTTCATTCTCTGTAAGACTTTCCACGTCCGGCTCCGCCGCTGCAGCAGCAGAAGCGGCAAAACACATTTCATCCGCAACACTATCCGTGTCCGTTGCGGCTTCCGCTCCTGTCTCATCCCGTCGCCGTTTCATCCAGCGTCGGTTGAGCTCCTCCTGGATCTCCAGTGTGATGTTTTCTACGATCGCCTCGCGCTCCGCCAGCTCCTCCTGCAGCCTCACCACCTCCTCGCACCGCCGCGCGTACTCTTCGAACTGCGCGAGCGCCTCCGCCGTGCAGCGCGCATCCTGCCGTTCTGCTTTGCGTTTATAGTCCGAGGCAGCGGGGGCGTCTGCGGAGTTGTCCACCATGTATGTGTCCTGCACATAGTTCACCCCATGTCGTTTGATCCGGTCAAAGTGCACTTTGGCCTCGTACCGCTCGATTTCGCGGTCCAGTTCCTTGACCCTCTGGATCTGCTGGCGGATGGTGTGATCCTGGGAAATCACCAGGTGAACCAGCGTCTCCATCTTCTCCGCCGAGCCCTTATCTTTAGAAACAGCCTGCTCTTTCTTTTTGTTCATCTTATCCAACTTTCTGAAGGCTTTCCGCACTACGCGCCTCTGTTTGTCCTGGGACAGGTTAGCGGCAGCGGCGGCGGCGGCGGCGGTCCAGCAGGTCTTGGCGGTGCCCTTTAGCACCCCTCCTGGACCGCCGCTCTCCCGGCTCTGGACTACCCGAGCCTCGGCACTGCGGGGCCCATTGTTGGGCAGCGAAGCCTCGTTCTTCACCAGAACGAACCGGACGTTCTCCTGCTCGTCTCCCCAGGCGCTCCACAGCCGCATGATTTTGGTCTTGTTGGGTAAAATCCTCTCGAAGCCCCTCCATTTCTCCACCATGCAGTAGGACTGAGGGGAGCCGGACAGCATCGCGGAGGAGGTTCCCTGTCGCAGGTTCTGATCCTCCAGCAGGACTTTGACTACATCGGCGCAGGTGGTTCGCTTCGTCAAGCCGGAGACCAGCTTCTCCTCCCGGCAGACCCACACCGAGATCTTCCCTTCCTCTGGTTCCATCTCCAACTTAACTCAGAGGAAAAGTTAATTCAAAGAGTCCCTGTGCGTCAGTTTGTCAAAAATCGAAGTAAAACGAGTGGTAAACGCCTTTTAATGTCTGTCTTTAATTGTCTGACTTCACATTTAGATCTTAAAAGGGATCATATGAAGAAAATAATAAGAAAACAAATTCAAAACAACTTTCAGCGTTCCTTTTCAGTCTTATCCTCCCACTTCAAATACGCACAAAAGTCCCGTCAAAGGCTTGTAACCGGTTGAAGGATTTTGACAAAAAAATTACATCCATTTATGGTTTTCCAGTGGAATTTTCCTGAGTGGACTGTTGTCCTGTCCTCCCGGGACCTCATCCCTCTCTCTACCCCGGAGGATCGCTCTCCTGCCCTGCGCAGTGGCCCCGGATAGAAGAGGAGCAGCGCGTCCTTCTGTCAGGACAAGAGCAGAGAGCGCGTGAGACTAAACGGGAGGCTGTGTAGCTGTAACGGCTGGGACACGCCCCCCNCTCTCTCTCTCTCTCTCTCTCTCTCTCTCTCTCCCTCCCTCGCTCCCTCCCTGAATGAAACGCAGGAGGTTATGTTATGTTGAGTTTGAGGCGAGTATGAAAATAAAGTTGCCTGCTTCTTACAATGTCTATTTTTTTATATTCCCGTGTTAATCTGATATCTAATCCTATATATCTATATATAGATATAGATATATAGATATATAGATNTCCCGTGTTAATCTGATATCTAATCCTATATATCTATATATAGATATAGATATATAGATATATAGATATAGATATATAGAGATATAGATATAGATATATATAGATATATAGATATATATATAGATGGGATATATATATATAGATATATATATATCCCATTTTTCCACATTTGTCACATAGTTCTTATATCCATCATATAATGCAGCCCTATAAAAGCAGAAAGAGAAGTTGTTTATGTGATGTTTTCCAGATCAAGGGTCATCACAAAACCCTTACTTGTTTCTTTCTTAATATGCTACTATCCACAACTGGTATTTAAAATATGACGATTAATAATGATTTTTTTCTTTTTTAGGTTGTGGTATTGCAGGGTAGAATTAGTTGCTGCAGGTGGAGTTAAACATCTGCAGCAACTTAACTTAATAAAATGTATATTTAATTAAAAAAAGAAGTAAACCATTTAAAGGAGCATACCAGTGGCTTTGCACATTTGTGCCCAATACAACTTGCAAAAATAGGTCAAAATAGGTTGAATAATTGACTAGTTGATGAATAACAAATCAGTAAAAAATAAGTAAATATATATATATATATATATATATCTCAGAGTCATGCTGGATATTTTTGCACAGAAGGAAACACTACACTCATGTATTTTGTAGCTGTTTTTCTCCAGTGTTGAAGAGCAAATCCCAGAGGACATACAGACAAAAACTAAAAGATGAAAATCTTACTCAGCAGTGTTGCATTACACTGTGCATTGTTACACAGTTTCATAACTCTAATCCCTGTACGCATGAATGGTTTGGGATGATGAAGCTTAGCTGGATTGACCATAAGCATATGGAAATCCATCCAAGCACTGTTACACCCTGCAGAGACTTCATACAGCCTCTGACCCCATAATCTGCACTTTTAGCTCTGTGAGGTAGAATGCAGATACAGTTTGTAAAAACCTGTAAAAGGATTTCTGCTTTAGGGAGTGTGTTTTGGTGTGTGTTTGTGTGTGTATATGTGTGCTATTTGTGTTTGCATTATATTAATACCTAGTCTTTATCATCACTCGCCATCAGTCACTCTTTGTGCACTGTAGCCTCATCAGGCTGTGTGTTGGTAGCTGCTGCTGGCTAGAAGTTGCAGGGTCTCGTAATGCACAAACACACACAGACAGTGTGCCTGCTAACACGTACGTCCAAATGTGGAAGGCACGGCCATTTAATTTCTCGGTTAAAAACCGTCTTCTGGGATTTTTTTTTCCCAAACATATTTTTTTTTTCTGTGCAGCTCTGCATTGGATCAGTTAACTTAGATATCTTTTGAAAAAAAAAAAAAAGGAAGAATGTTTGGTTCGGTGCAATGTATTATCTACCTCAAGCATATTTCAAGTATCTCCGAGCTAATTCTTATAGCATACTGGAATGAACTGAAACCAATGGCAGTCTGATCCAGCAGGATGTTGAAAATTGTTGACAGAAATGTAATCTGGATATGGTTTGTATTTTTTGGGCTCAAATATGCAAAATCACCGGTGTGCTCCTTTAAGCATGACAAATAAACTACTCACAATATGCAGCTTTGTTACAGGGCTGTGCTGAATTGTTTGAATGTAGCTCCCTCTGGTGTTTATAACGGGTAACAGCATTGGAATAATGCTGTAGTTTACCTATGAGCTCTCCACGATGCTCCTAAACAGATTATTACATTTTCTTAATTCAAAGGCAAGAGATCCTAAAAAAAATAATAGTAACAATAATAATTTTTTTTTTTAGTGGACTGACAAAGAACAAAGAGCAGAATTTGGAAATGACCATTTATTTAAACTGAATAACATATGCGTACAAAGTTTCTACAAAGCTAGAAAATATCTAACATTATACTTTTAGCCATGAGGGGGAAAAAGTTACAAATCAAAGATCAGACCCTGTGCGGTACCAATAAGACACACGTTACCAGGTTTTGGATTTTCCTAAATGTACTCTCTTCGCAAAATAGGATAAACATTAGAATATCAAAGATATACACAACATCTGTAATAAACGTTATTGTCACCTTTATACAAAGCACCTTATCAAAAACCCTCAGCACACAGACAGACAGTCTGCAGGTGCACAGGAGCAAAAATATTCAAGGCCATTTTGGAATTGATTACAGATAGGGTGTCTGTGCCACATGTGGTTTGGAAAAGAAGATAAAACATCCAACTTGCACACACGAAACGACGTTAACGACACGGACAACAATGACTCATAAACGGTTCACTGAAATTCCCAAATGAATCCATTTTTTAACAGCTTTAGACAGTGTATAAATTGTCTTGTATATGTATATATGTTGGCTGACGTATGATGAGAACATTTGCAAACATGCTACTTTCAGTGTGAGCATGTTGTGTTGATTAAAATCAATCAATCAATCAAATTCAATGCTCTGATATTAGCAGTCAAGCTTATATACCTCACACCTTTATCATATTTATTAAATACTAGTTTGCTTTGTAATTCTCTATCAGTCCACATGAGGCTCCTTTAACATTACTAGAGGCGTTCCCAGATAAAATGCAATGTGGTTGTTGTATTCTTTGTTAGTCATTAGTTGACAGTTGATTCATTTTAACTAAAAGCTGTTTCTGCACATTAGTCTAATGAGAAACACAAAAGAGGATTTTTAAGCCCAATTTCAGATTATTATTTTTTTTTCTAATTTATTTAACGGGCACAAAACATATGATTACTTGTTTGGCATTGGATGGAAATCTCAGCAGGTGTATTAATATTATTTGCATTTCTACAGTTTATCACTGCAGCTGGCTGACACGTTTTTGATGAGTCCAGGAACTTTTTTTTTTTTTTTTTTTGCAGACACTGTACATGTTGTTACTTTAACTTATAAGGAATCATTAAATTGCAGTATTTTGTCACATGATGAATGTCTTTGGTAAGCAGCTAGTGGTTATTGTACAGGAAACTGGTCATTATTGCAAAATAAGCTGCTTTAAAGGACCATATTAGTGATTTTGTTGGTTTAAACCCACTAAATACCACATGCTTACACGCTATGTTACTGACAACCATTTTCCAAAACATAAAACTGTTTGTTATTTTGCCAAATCCTCTAAGATTTCATAATCAAATATTCAGGTGATACACCTGCATTAAAATTCAATGTTTCACCTGCTAATACTTACAGTATGTCTAAATGTAGAGGACACAGCTGTTTTTAATTCCTCAGTTAAAGCCATCTTCTTCTGGGACTGTAGATCCCTGGCAGAGACAGGGATCTATAGTCCCTGGCGGAGACATAGTTTCTTCCATGTAGCTCCATGTTGGATTGGTTAAATTAAGTAACTTTGACAAAAAAAATAAGAACAAAATTTGGTTCACTGATTAGATTACATATCACAAGCATGTTTCAAGTATCTACAAGTTAACTTAATAGAATACTAGAATGAACTGAAGCCAATGGCTGCTAGCAAGGGAGGAAAAACCATTCAAATATTTACAGCTCCAGTAGTACATTTTGGAAAATGCTTGCCAGTAACATAACATGTATGCGTGTTGTATTTATTTGGCTCAAACGTGCAAAGTCACCAGTATGCTCCTTTAAGGTGATCTTCATGTTATATGTGGATACACTGTCGTGAAGGACTTGTTCTCAAAAAACAAACTAAACAAGATAGAGGGTCGGGGACATTTGATGAAATTTTTTTTGATGTTGTTTAAATATGTGTAACCCTGAGAAACTACCTCCATCAAAACAAACAGAGCTGAGAATAAATAAATAGAGGGTGTTTTGGTTGATGGCAAAGATTGATAGGGCTCGACACCAGGAGCAGGTCAGATTCAGAGTTATCAGGCATTATTTGAAGACCAAATGCAGTGAAGATCTTAGTTTTTGAATTGAAAAGTTTGGAAATGAAAACATAATTCGTGCAAAAGATCACCAGGAGATTTTTTAAAATCAAAAATGAGCTGCTTCTTTTTTTTTTTTTTTTT
>VXCM01002390.1:16627-34959 GCA_014773175.1 Lucifuga dentata
CCCCCCCCCATCTAATCTCTCTAACTTGATGATGATGATGATGATGATGACAAGCTCATTTTCCAGACTCAAAGTTCAACTTAATGATGAAAGTGGGACCAACCCGCCTGATTTGCTGCAGAAAACCCACACATAGAAAAGCTATTTCCACTACACAGGAACAGCTTTAAAAACAGTGACCATGAATCACTGCACCTTTCACACTGTCAGCCTCAGTCTCCAATTTGATTATAATAAGAAAGTATTGATGGAAATTAAAAAAAAAAAAAAAGAAAAAAAAAAGGTTCCATGAATCAGCTTTCAACAGCAGGATAGACTCCATGTTCAAATCATTTTGCTGTGATAAGGAAAGGTGTTTAACTTTATCTGGCTGCTTTATTTACAGAGCTGCTTATTGTTTGGAGAGTGTGTAGGTGGTGTGTGGTGGTGTGTGTGTGATACAGTATGCTCTATTCTTATGACCGCCAAACTGCACAGCTTTTTAAAATTCATTGTTTAAAAGGTAATAGATGATCAGTGGGCTGATTGCAGCTGTTTGCTGTTTTTGTGCTCATTAACAGATGTTAGATTAGGCTCATTATGTGCTGCTTTGTCAATTTTGATGATGATAATGATCTGCTCTCTTTCATGGATCTCTCTGGCATTTGTTCTTCAATTCACGTCATTTTTGGTCATCAGCCATACACAAGCACAGCATGTGGTGCTTTGCACACAGTAAAAGCTTACGTCACATATTAAAGGAGCATCCCAGTGATTTTGCATGTTTGAGCCCAATAAATACAATGTTACATTGTTGCCAACCATTTTCCAAAATATGCTACTGGAGCAGTACATTTCAGAATTTCAGAATACCTTCCAGGTTTACAGTTCATCCCAGTATGCTACAAAATCAAATGTTAGAGACGTGCTTGAGAAAAAGTAATCCATCACACCAAACAAAATGTCTTTTTAATTTTTAGTCAAAGTTACTTTCTTTAACCAATCTAACACCAAGCTAAACGAGAGGAAATGTATTTCTCCACCAGGGAATATAGTCCCAAGAGAAGACGGTTTGTACTGAGAAATTAAAACGACCGTTCCTTCTACATTCAAACACAAGTTAGTAGGTGAAACAAAATTTTGGTGTATCACTTGAACATTTTATTTTGAAAGATTAGGAGATTTGTCAAAATAACAAATAACTAAAATAACAATAACTAAAATACAGTTCTATGTTTTGATAAATGGTTGTCAGTAACAACATATATGCAGGTCATATTTATTGGGCTCAAACATGCAAAACCGCTAGTATAGTCCTTTAAGCAGTGATCAGTGTGTTGATTCATATGATGAACTGCAGAATTTGATACTGTGGAAAAAAACACAATAGCAAACTTACTGAAGTTCCAATCATATCAACTAACACACAAGGTCACTCTTACAATATGACTTGAGCTTTAAACACAAATTACCATGGCGTGCAAGTGAATGATCAGCAACCAACGTTACGACAAGCACAAAAACAAACAGTAGAAGACGGCAAAACATCATCAAAACTCACCAACCAGCACAAAATTCACCTAAAATCACATGATTAATCTTATATCCGTCACGAAATGCATTTCAAAGCAAACAGCTGCAATCATCCAATAAGCAGCTTGATAATAAAACAGTTCAAGCAGTCAGACAACATTACAGGATGGTTTGAACATCCATATTCCTGCTGTTGAGAGCTGATCATTAAAAAAAAAAGAAACAATAGCATTCTTTCTACACTCCTACAGTCAGAGTGACTTACTTTAATATTTTCATGTTCCTGCAGTGGAAATGTCTTTCCTCTACATCATTTTCTGCACCAAATCACAAAGCTCCATGCTGGTCTTGTTTTCTTCATCAGCCCTGAACCAAAGGCACTTCATGCTGCTGAGCACCACAGACAAACTCCATCAGCGCCCACTAAAGTTTATCAACACCCACTAAACTTCAGCAACAGCTTTTTGGTTTTTGATTCGTAAATGATTTATGTTATTCTAACATATAATGGATAAGTCCTAGACTGATTAAAGGGAACTATGTCCTAAACAATTTGAATGTCACCCTTCATTACAGGAATTAGATATTATGAAGTTATTAATATGAGCTTTTCCTCTTCTCAAAAACTGTCAATGCAACAAAAAACCAACAACTTCTCAGGCGTCGGATAGTCTCTTATGATAATGGTTAGTGACGTCTTAACTTTAAATAGTCATGTACTAGGTCTGCAGGAACAACGTGGCATTTTCAGCTTTAAAGGACCATACTGATGATTTTACAGTTTGATTCCAATAAATACTAAAATATTACTTATACATGCTATGTTACTGCTGAGCATTTTCCAAAATGTCTTTTAGTTTTTCTGTTATTTTGCCAAATCTCTTAATCTTTCAATCAGTTATTCATGATTGTAGAAGGCACGGTCATTTTAATTTCTCAATAAAAGCCCCTGTCACTATATTCCCTGGTGGAGATGTACTGTACTGGAATGAACAGAAACCAATGGCAGTTTGGAAGTTAGGAAAAACATTCTAAAATTTACCACTCTAGTAGTTTTTGGAAAATGGTTTGCAGTAATGTACTAGTTAATAAAGGTTATATATTGGGCTCAAACATGCAAAATCACCAGTATGCCCCTTTAAAACAACACTCATAATGTTAATATCACAGCTCAAATTTTCCATTTCACATAAAAAATGTTAAATTGTGTTAACCTTAATCTCTTTTCTTTGTTAAAAGTGAAACCTGATGAGGAAATTCAGCCCATCATGAGGCTATTTATAACACATTTTCTTCTTCTATGCCATAAATGATTATGTTTTATCATTTTTAGGATTCATCACAGTGCTTTCCAATAGGATGATAAATATATTTGATATTTAACACGGTACTTGGCTTATACATTTCTACCACAACAGAGATGAAGAGCGACTTGTTGCACAAAAAGGTACCTGAATTGCTCAATTTTTACTTATAGTTTCTTATTAACAAATTTCCGATAGTGTTCCTGGCATTAAAATATAATCTATATTCAACTATCAATAATCAGTCTCCCAAAGTTTAGAAGCTATTTCAAAAGAAAACATATAAAAACGGTAAAAATTGTTTTTATTTTCTTTGGGACAAACCTCTTTTTGTGCAAGAGTGCAGCTCACACAATTTGAGTATGTAACCACTATCTGTACAAAACCTCTTCTATATTGTATCTCTATCATAATGCAGTAGTGTTATTTATTCCAACAACCGCCGTTTTTTTTCTCTTATTTGATGATACACAGGGTCTGACCTTCAGCGTCCTTCAGTTTCTCGGCACAAACACACACTTTTGTCACGGGGGGGCGAAAACAGAGTGATGATTTTCTTCCTCCTGGGGTTGAGTTTCCCAAAAAAAAAAAAAAAAAAAAAAAAAGCATGACAGAAATCTCACTCTCATTTCCATCATCAAAAGAGCGAAACACAAAATCAGGAGATGCACCAGGTAGAAACCAATTAGCGTGAAACATCGCGTCTCCCATGGCATGAAGGAGATGAGGAGGTGAGATTGGTGTCAGCATGTTCTTAGGAAACGGTTCGGATGATTTTTCCGTGGCTGCGTTCTCGCTCTAATGAGAAACTGATGTTTAGGCAGTGAAAATGCAGCCAGTCGACTTCAGGACGTACGCGTAGAACTCTGTGTTTAGACATTTTACCTCCATTAATCACCAAGCAAAGGCCGTGTGTGTGTGTGTGTGTGTGTGTGTCAGTGTGTATGTAAGTGTGTGTGTCAGTGCGTGTGTTATTCCTTGATGAGTCGATAGATGTGGTGCTGTGCTCCGTGCTCGTTGTTGGACACCTCAAACACACACGCCATACACAGCAAGGTCTCCTGAGTGTCTCTGTTGCTCACCACCTGCACACACACACACACACACACACACACACAGAGCGAGAGAGAGAGCAAGAGAANCCTGCACACACACACACACACACACACACACACAGAGCGAGAGAGAGAGCAAGAGAAAGAGTGAGAAACAGAGAGAGAGAGAGAGAGACACACACACACAGACAGAGAAAGAAGCAGAAAGAGAGAGACAGATAGCAAGAGAAAGAGCCAGAAACAGAGAGAGAGAGAAACAGACAGAAAGAGAGAGACAGAGAGAGAGAGACATAATGAGAGAGTGACAGAAAGAAGCAGATAGAGAGAGAGACAAAGAGAAATAGATAGCAAGAGAAAGAGCGAGAAATGGGGAGAGGGAAAGAAAGAGAGAGAGAGAGAGAGGTTAAATATGTCCTGTACATTTACACAAGTCTAAAATTATTGGAACAACTGCACATGTCTTGATTATTATGGGGATTTTATGTGCTCCATTTTTTATGAACGTTAAATAACTTGTGATGTTTGTAAAGCATCATGCTATATTTTAATAACTTTATATCCATGAAAAATTTTTTTTTTTTAAATCTTTAAATTCTCTGTTATGAGTCACATTTAAGGGCCTGAATTTATGAAGGAAAAACTGATGTCCATAATAAAATGTGACTGGAACATAAAAGTTGTCTGTAGCTGCTATGCTAAATTACAGGTGATAACAGCAGCTGCTATAAAGCCTGATATGAATGTTTGCTTCATATTAGTCAAACAGCAGCGGCATGATGGAGACATTAGCTGACACTAACAGTAAATACTTGCTGAGCAGCAATTATTTACAGCAAGTGTCTCGTACTGGGCTATGTGAGCTCATCTCTTGGCCGGATCAATCATCTGACCTCTCTCCCACTGAACTGGCATGGGGTCAAAGGTCACATGTAGATAACCATCCAGGGCCAAAACAGCTGTGGGAGTTTCTTCAGGAGGAACGGACTAAAATTTCCCAAGATTATCTAGAGAAACTCTTAAAACGATGTCCAAGCTGTCATCATATCTGATATCTCAAGCTGTCATCAAAGGTAAGAGTGGCTATTTTGATGCTTTAATTTGATAATATTTCTGGAATTGAATGTATGAATTTAATGTCAATTAGCATTTTATTATTTTTTGAAATGCATCTGGTTATCAAAGATGGTATTTTATCTTCTTTCTTTACACTAAAATCTTCCAATTATTTTTTTTTGGAAAAAAATAGAAAAGCAGGTGTCCCAATAAATTTGGATACGTATGTATCCTCTAATGCACACACATACACACACACGTCCTCACCAGCAGAATAGTGAAGTTCTCCAGCACGCTGTTCATCATGTATTTCTCAGGCAGGTGTTTGAGTTTGTGGATGAAGTTGATCATGTATTCGCACATCGGAGAGCGACTGATCCTGTAGATAAAACGCCCATTTTCAAACCTGGCGTACTCCGTCTGAGGGGGAGAGAAAGAGAGGAACGCAGGAGAGAGGGAGGGAAAGAGAGAGAGTCAACCCTCCACATATTAATACTGTTAATATATTTTTGATTAATCATTTCTCAAACCGTGTAGAAATAAGTGGACAAAACCTGACAGAAGTGTAGATTCTGACCTTTAATGAAGTCTGTACATAGAGTAGAAACAGAAATATTACATGTGTAAACTTTAAAGTAAAAAGAAAAGTGTAGCTTTTACATATATTTTGATTTTTCTTTGAAATGTAAAATCTGTATTTGGAAGTTTTAGTGTATTAATGTACAGGGTGTTAGAATCAGGTTTTAAACACCAAGAATTACCTAATTTAATGACAAGCAAACTTAAAAAGATGTACTCTGTATATGTACATATACGTCACAGTATCATAAATATATCTACGTGTAATCTAATGTACTCTGTATAGAGTATGTTATTGTACACAGAGTGTAATCTGTCAAAGAAACAATCCATTGGATGATTTATAATTGTAATAAACGGCTTCCTGTAGCCAGAACCAATTTGTTTGAACCAGTAAATGTCAATCTTTTATCAGCTGCTGTAAATAAAACCAATATTACTCTCATATCATTGCTAAAGTCTTGGACACTAAACATTTATTTACACGTTAATATCTTGGATTGTTGCCTAACACCAAAGTGCAGCGTTAAAACGTAAAATGATCTCACCTCCACCTTCTCCACCACCTGTTTGCCGAAGGAGCAGACCTTGGTGGAGCAGGTGATGGTCATGTTCTCTGAGCTCTCGTACTGGCTGGTCACGCCATAGAAAGCGGCGGGGTCGTCCTGCATGCTGTAATTCAGGTCAGCCTGGTAATAAGACAGCAAATCATCATTTACACCATTATTATCAAATATAAACGTCATAAAACTAAAATTTTAATAAATTAACAGCAAACAATGTAAGAGAAGAATCATTGCTGCTTTCTGTCTTTAAACTAATCAGCACTCTGCTGGTATCACTGCAACTACAATTCAAACCACAACTTAAAGGACTACACCGGTGATTTTGCATGATTAAGTCCAATAAATACTACTCAGATATGTGTTATGTTACTGCCAAACATTTTCCAAAACATAAAACCGTATTTTAGCTTTCCTATTATTTTGCCAAATCCCCTAATTTTTCAAAATCAATCACACCCGCCTAAAAATTCAATGTTTCGCCTTCTAATATTAGCATATGATTGTAGAAGGGACAGTTACTTAAATTTCTCAGTAAAAGCTGTCTTCTCGGACTATATTCCCTGGCAGAGACATACAGATTCTTCGATGTAGTTCCATGTCAGATAGGTTCATGTCAGATAGTAGCTTTGGCAAAAAATGTTCACTATGATGGATTATTTCTCTCAAACACATTTTAAGTTGATTTTTATAGCTGGAATGAAATGAAACCAGTGGTAGGTCTGGAAGGTAGGAAAAACAAATCTAAAATGTACCACTCCCGTGGTATGTTTTGGAAATTGGTTAGCAATTAACATGTATGCAGGTTGTATTCGCTGGGCTCAAACACACAAAAGCACCTGTATGCTCCCTTAAGAATATGAGATTAGTTTTTCGAACTAACTTTCATCAGATTAATCCGCACGCAATAATGACAACTGCCTTAAATTTATGCCAGCTATTGTTTATCAAAGGCTCCAGTTTGCTTCAAAAATCGTAAGACAAAAAGACAAGCCTGCCAACACATTTAGTCCCTAAGAAATGTCTTTTGTCTTTTTGGCTCCTGATACCTCCTCCTGGCTGTGATTGGTCCAAATATCACATGACTTGTAGGGCCATCTCAGACTACCAGCCATGACAGTTATGATCTGCTATCAGAAGCAGAAAAGACAAAAGTAGAAAAGACAGACAGAATCCAAGCATTTTGACTCTCTTTTTGACTGCATGTGTCAAATATATATATATATAAATATTACCCAAACCTTTGGTCGTTAATTTGTTCATATGTGATTTTTCAAACATGTATGATAGAAAACTACTTTTAATCTGTGTTTATGAAGCCGTGACATGAACTCTTGAATGGGGCAACATTTTTGGGAAACATTTAATCACAGCAGCAAGTACACGCTGCACCTGAACTACAGGCTGAGAGAAGCAAAGAAGCTTTTGTACAATTTGTAATGAGTTCTCCAAGGAGACCTGCAAGTCTCAGACACACACACACACACACACACAAAAGACAGCCACAGACGCCATAACACTCACAATGTACATTCATACACACACAAACATAAAATCTGCAATCCAATAAAGCAAGTGATTATTAAAAACACGTTCCATTGTAGAAGATCAGAGATAATTTTCATTTAAATTCAGATTTGAGGGCTCTAATCACACACATGCACACACACTCATATCTCAACCACCAGTATGGTCCTTTAAGCAGAGACTGGAGGATTTTAGCCACTCTTTGTGAATTCAGGGTAAATCATGAGATCAGATCATAAGAAAATCTCATATCTTTAAGGATTTTTGGGGGGGAGCACACAACAATCACCAACAGTCTTCTAATGTCTCTGTCTCAGACTCCTGTGATCTGATCTGGATATTGACTGGGACTTGTGCGAGAGAAGACATATTCATCTTTAATCTTGACTCCTGGTGAAAGAGTCTCATAATCTGTGCTGCTGTTTGCTGAATCAGACACGAGGACAGAAAAGAAGCTGCTGAACGTGCGGCGCTTTCTATTTGCAGGAGTTTAAAAGACCCTCTGCGTTTAACAGCCCTTCCAAAGAACAGTAAAGAAGAATTAGAGCAACACACACACACACATCTACACACACAGGCAGACGGAGCAACCTGTGAGTCAGGAGGTGAGCAGGTGTTCAAACAAAGCATCTGCACTTTCATCAATCCACCACCTCCGTATCCCAGGTGGAAAGGCAGAACACACACATACACACACACACACACACACACCTGTAAATACAAAGAGACGGCACTGGGTAGGAAAATACAGAGAACTAACTAGCAAGGTCATACTGCAGAACTACAGAGCATTCTACTAAAGCACATAAAAATGAAATATGAACGTCTGTTAGCTGGTTAGATTTTTATACTTATCGACATACTGCTAATGTTAATTTTAAGGTCTTTTAATGCTTTGGGAACCAATTTCACAAACAAAATAAAAATTTAGAAACCAGGCACCAAAATAGATTATTTGGCATGAAGATGAGGTTTGTTTTCTATGATGAATGTGGTTCAAACTTAATGAGAGAAACTCTAAATACAACTAAAGCAGCAGACTGTAAAGTTAATATGGTATTAAAGCAAATCCATTCCTCTATTTTTCACTTTGGGTCTGTTTGGGTCCCAAATATTACCCAACACAGTCCAGTAGTAAATTTGGTGGAATTAGAGGTGATCGGCAAAGACTCAAGTGATTTTTTTATTTTTTCCTTGCTGTAGATCCTGCACCATAATACCACCTTGTGGTTATTTGTTTTAGTATATACAGCAGGGTCCAAAAGTCTGAGACCACTACTTCTATTTTACATTCTGTTTGAATTTAATACAAGATTTTTCATTACAAATAATAATTTCATTTTAACAATTTGAGTGAAAAGTTGAATCTTTGAGAAGTTAACGTGAATGTCAGAATATCTTAGTATCTGGTACATTCCCCTTTTGCTTTAATGACAGCATCACTCCAGCTGGCAAGAACTCCACAAGTTTGTGTAAAGCCTGATGAGCCAAGTTATCCCAGCATGATGTGACGATGTTCCAAAGAGCTTGTGATGTCAGACTTTCTGATTATTTCCACATTTATGTGGAAAACATCATGGATTTTACATGATTTTCATCAGATTTGTATGATACATGCAGATATCAACTCTGTTAGATTCTGAAAAATATGACGGCGTTTCACCTACAGGTGGTGCTCCGGCGACGCAATAAATGTGAATGACCAAAACTCAGTGGTCACGTTTGTAACCATTAAAGGACCATACCTGTAGTTTTGATTGTTAAATTTTTTTTTCTTCCTTCCAGATTGCAATTGGTCTTTAGCTCACTCCAGTATGCTATTAAAATCATATTGTAGAGTCTTAAAACATGCTTGAGACAAGTAGTCCATCACAGCGAACAAGGTGTCTATTAAATTTAGTCAATTTTGTCGATGTTTCTCCAACACGGAGCGAAACAGAAGAAAATGTATGTCTCCGCCAGGGAATATAGTCCCAAAACAAGACTGCTAAAAATTAAAATGACTGTACCTTACACAATCATGTTCAAGTGTTGGCAGGAAAAACCTTGAATTTTAAGGTTGGTGTATCACCTAAATATTTGATTTTCCAAGATTAGGGGATTTGGCAAAATAACACAAAAATTAAATATGATTCTATATTTTGGAAAATGGTTAGCAGCAATGTAATCTGTGGGTAATCTGTGTATTTATTGGGCTCAGACATGCAAAATCACTTTTGATTTGTCCTTTGATTATCACAGTTCATCTTTTTACAAGGCCCTAATATCCCAGACAGGATGTAAATATTCTCCAGAAAATGATAAAAGGTAAACATATTATGCAGTGATGTTAAACCTATTAAACGTATTAACTGTATTTTAAACATCTGAATGCTACTTAAAATTGAGGCTGGCAAAAGTTTTGCTCAGTTGGAAAAACATGACAACAAAGCAGCAGAGCAACAAACCGTCATGGAAACAGGAAGTGGGTCTTCACTCACCCAGAACTTGATCAGGTAAAAAGCGTTTTGTGGTCCCTTCCCAAACAGCTCCTTCAGGCCCCCCTTCTTCTCAGGGAACTTGTCATAGATCTGCCTGATGTCCACACACTCCAGTAGGGGGTCGCTGTAGCTGGGGTTGGTCTGGTTAATGTGGACAAACAGGTGCTTGTTGTACTGAGGGACAGAAAGGGACAAAAGTTCCGTCAGACAGAGACAGTAGTGTTTCACTTCATTTAAGCTGCTTTATTCAAAATACAATGTTTCCTGTAAATTCAAATTCAATTTATAATGGATATGACAGACTTGTTTAAAGGACCATGCTGGTGGTTTTGTATGTTTAAGCCCAACCATTTCTAAAACTTTCTACTGGAGCAGTAAATTTTAGATTTTTTTTTCTCCCTTCCGGACTGCCATTGGTCTAAGGTCATTCCAGTACGCTATAAAAATCAACTTGTAGAGGTTTGAAATGTGCTTGAGATATGTAATCCTTCCCAGCAAACAACGTGTATTTTAATTTCTTTTTTTTTTTTTTTTTTTTGAAGTAATTTCACTTAACCGGTCCAACAAGGAGCTGCACAGAAGATAATGTATGTCTCTGCCAGGGAATATAGCCCCAGGAGAAGACGGCTTTAACTGAGAAATTAAAAACAACTGTGCCTTCATTTATATTCGCAGGCAAAACTGAATTTTAAGGTGAGTATATCATCTGGACATTTGATTTTGAAAGATTAGTGGATTTGACAAAATGACACAAATTTTAAAATACAGTTTTATGTTTTGGAAAATGGTTTGTGAGTAATGGATATGTGGGTAGTATTTATTGGGCTTAAATATGTAAAATCACTGGTATGGTCCTTTAAGTTGAAATGTGGCCTGTTGCAGGATCACTTCCTGCATTGTAGCTTTATCAATAAAACCAAATGATTTTCATGAATTTTCATTGTAATTGCAGTGTTCCTGCTCAAACTCATGCCCACTGGTTTAAATCAGTTATCCTTAAAGTCCGGTCTCCGGTCTGGATCCGGACCGAATCACAACTGTCTCTGGACTCTGAGCAAATTATACTTTTCATACTATCTGTATTATCTATTATCTTCATATGTATCTGTGAGACATCGCTGCCTCGCAACAAGTCAAAATTCTCCGCTTTCTCCACTGCGAGCAGCACTCTGAATGTCTGACTGCTCCGCTGTCTATGTCTAGTCTGCTTCGGTTTGGTCCAATCACATTCATCGTACCTTCATCTCCATGACAACAATGGGTTGACATAGCGTTGGGCTCATGGCTCATTGAGAGTTGACAGTGCAGCTAGTTTCATCAGCAGTTAGCTTGACTCAGGGTCGGATTGACCAACAGGAGAGGGCAGGACTATTCCCCTCCCACTCGACACAGTCCGACTCTGGCTTGACTGACCTTAATAAAAGGACCTTTGTCTTATTGAAAATCTTGTGGATCTTTAAGATTTGTATTTGAATACTGGTTTAAATGATGCAGTATGAATTATCAACTTTTGACAACAGGCTGTTTCAAAGTCACTGCTGGACAGTTCAAGGTTCTGAAGTGTCCAAACAGAAGCGTGCAAGATGAATGCGGCCATCTGAGAGGCAAAGGTAGAAAAATGAGAACGAATGCACGCGGTGGCAGAATGACAGATAGGCTGTGCAGACAGATAGAGCTTTCCAAAGGTTACAAATACAAAGGATTTTACTCATGTTCTCTGCTGAGGGGTTATCTGTCATCTCTGTTTATGGGACAATAGGGAGTGCTTATTGTGGGCTGTGTCTGTCTCTGTGTGTGTGTATGTGTGTGTGTGTGTCCCTCACCGCCTCCTGGTCCCTCTGTGTCTCCAGGAAAGATGAAAACTCCACCAGTCGTAGTTTGGTGGTGCCAATGGAGCGACCTTGCCATGCCGGCTCTCTGTGCGTTTGGGCTGCAGTGGGGGGTTCGCAGCCTAGGGCAAACACACACATACACACGTGCACACATGCACACACACAGACAGCTTAACTTCACAGAGTGCACTATTGTCAGGATCATCATGTATAATCATGGCATTTAATAGGGTCAGTAGTAATGCTACCATTATTCTTTGCTACAAAAGCGTAAAATTTAGGCCATTACTTTAGGCTCATCTGCTGGACAAAGACCGAAGCTCTCTCTCTCTCTCTCTCTCTCTCTCTCTCTCTCTCTCTCTCTGTCTCTGTCTTCTCTCTCTGTCTTCTCTCTATCTCACGAGCTTGACAAAAACCTCCCTCCTCTCTTGCCATTTAGTTTATGTTATTGTAAATGATAGCTGCCGCTGTGAAAGCATATCTTATAACCCCGAGACCTGAATGAATTATTGAAAATGCACTGCAAAATGTCAAAGATGGAGGGAATCATACTATAAGAGGCCTTTTCTAATTCATGAAATGCTGTTTTTTTTTTTGTTTTTTGTTTTTTTTTGGCTGGCCCAAGGTTTGTGTACAATGATGACATGATTTTTATGTCCCCATGTCTTTTAATGTCTGTGTTATAACTAAAGCTTTTCAATGTTCACAGCTGGCCGTGTAAATAAGAGGTAAGATGTAGTTATTTTTTTAAAGGGCCACCGCAGTGAAAAGTTTGAAAGTGTATTAATGTAGGTTATCAATATTCTGTCCATTTAAATATATATTTGTGTAATGCTGAATATTTGTAATGGTCAGAATCAGATGCTTCACACAATATAATATTTAAAATCACAAAAGACATACCAAATTAAACTGGATGATAAAGACATTGCAACTGGGGATTTTAGCCAATATTTAAAAAAATATATTAAAATCCTTAATTCATTATTAATTAATTTTCTGTGAGAAAAATCAATGGCCTCTTAGACACCAGAAATGCGCTGTAATTGGAAATTACAACGACACCAGAGGAACTTTAATGGTAAAACAAATAACTTATGTATATCTTATGCTGCTATATGTATACCATGTATCTTACTCTCATTTTTGCCTTAATCACAGCACAGGGTAGAAATTGGAGTTTGGCTGTGGATAAAACGTACAAGCCTGAGCTGATAGAATAAACACACAAGTATAAAGTAACATACATTCAAAGATCATATGTACTTGAGGTGTGCATGTAATTTTTTTTTTTTTTTTTTTNTTTTTTTTTTTTTTTTTTTAATGGAGCAAAAAGCCAGAATGACCCTGTGTTTGTCTTCTTGACCGTTTAGAAAGACGAACCTCAGGCTCACTAAAGACCTGCAGAGAGCCATTAGCCTAAATGACACAGAGACCTGCTTGCTTTAAAGAAGGGAGATGATTGTACCTCAGTCCCTCTCACCTGAGATCGTGGTGGTCCCTGCTGTCTGCACGGGGTAGACTTGCTGAGAGAATGGCTTAATACTGAGAGAGAGAGAGAGAGAGAGAGAGAGAGAGAGAGAGAGTGTAGCATAAAACAGAAAGAGATGAAGACACTATGAAACAAAATGCTATTCCATGATTTGTATTATCAGTAAGGAAGGTCACAGATGTCAAAGTGTTTCTATGTTGAAGTAAAAGCTATACCAGCCCCATTTAGTACCATTATTATCATCATCATCATCATCATCATCATCATCATCATCATCATCACAACACAGTCATGTAAGAGGTAATTCACAATACAAAAAAAAAAGTTAAAGCTGGACGAAAGCAGACAGGAAAATTATTATGAAGAAAAGCTAATGGACGAAATCACAATAATGCCTTCTTAAAATATTACATGAGATTTTGTGTGTGTGTGTGTGTGTGTGTGTGTGTGTGCATGTGCGTGAGTGAGACTTACTCTTCTGCAGTGGAGCTGGACTGGCCTCCAGGAATCATCCCCTGCCACAGCTTCAACAGACACATACACACATTAAACACTACACACTAGCAATACAGTTTGTGCGTGTGTGTGTTCTTGTGAGTGTACTTCAAACTGAGCACGTAACTACTAAATTAGACCAAAAAAATTGCTCTATTATTATTCATTTCCTTCCTTTTCCTGTATTTTACAGTATTTCAGCAGAAAATGTGTTTGTGTGTTTGTGTGTGTGTGTGTGTGTGTGTGTGTGTGTGTGTGTGTGTGTGTGTGTTACCTGTGCGTTGCCGGGGAAGCTGGCCCGTACAATGCCAGGCAGCAGCTTGCTGTGTATGGCCGTAGCTGAGACGATCTGAGCCGAGGACATGGAGGAGATGCTCTGTAAAGCCTTTTCCTTGGCACTCTGGTCCTGTACAACAGCAAACACACACACACACACACACACACACAAAACCATCATCATCATACAAAGATACAGATGTATTTTAAATGCATAAATACACTACATACTGCTCCAACACAAACCAAACCCCACATTAAAACAAGGGTCAGAGTAATGGCGTCTATCAGGTATTTTGTGATTAGTTGTTTCCAGACTGATATGTTCTTCTTTTTCCTTCTAGAAATGATTACAGAAAGTAACACATGTAAATGGTAAACTGCCTAGTATGAGGTCACTGTCTTTTCTTTAGTGTAGTGGTAAGTACAGTGACAAATCAGAAGTTTTGTTTTTATATATTATAGTTTAAGACAGACATGGGCAACTGGCGGCCCGTGGGCCGGATACGGTCTGGTCATGTCCCAGAAAATCTCCCTTATTTTCAAAGCTCAATGTTGTATGTACTGAGTTCACAGTAATTTTTGTTGCCCTTTGACTGTGAGAATGAAATTTTATTGGTCCCTGTCCTTATCAAAGCTGTCCATCCCTAGTTTAAGATCTAGAATGTGCTTTAGACACAATGGAGGTCATTCATAAAACAATGCCAGACTTAATGAGTCGATAAGGGAAAACAGCGGTGGGACAGTGGTGGCCTAAACGTTAGAGAAGGGTTGCCGGTTTGATCCTTGGACTGGCAGGAGAAATCTGGACTGGGCGGTGAATGAGCAGAATCTCCCTCCCTTGTTATCACCACTGAGGTACCCTTGAGCAAGGTACCTAATGCCCAAATCTTCCAGTGGAGCTGCTCCGTGGCCAGCAGAGAAGCCTGTGGTTGTACTTGGGCAGCATTCAGGTAGGTGTGTGTGTGTGTGTGTGTGTGTGAGAGAGAGAGCAGGGCATTTCTGCATAAAAGCAATCAATGCTCAGCTAACTAACTCCGGATAAATAAAGGTTAAAAAAAAAAAAATCATCATACAAACTTGTTCCCTCATTCTGTTGATGGTACCTTAGANAAGGTTAAAAAAAAAAAAATCATCATACAAACTTGTTCCCTCATTCTGTTGATGGTACCTTAGAGTTTGCTTTGAAAGAGGCGTTACTACTGTATTTCCTTATTTCCACGTTGGGGAAGTGATTCATAAAGCACACTGTCACACCAAAATTTTAGCAGCGTAAAATGTGAGTGACAGTTTAAACTGCATTTGCCTCACATGTGTTAGTGATCAATACATTTGATCTTTAAGCCCAGTCAGCTGATCAGTGCATTGAAATGGTGAGTTTTGATCTAATCTCACACACGTTATAGTGACACTGGGCCTCTTCCTCAAGCCTCATGTGTTTGCACTCTGTGTGTCTCTCTCAAGCAAAATACATACCACACACACACACACACACCTCTGGACTCCAGTGTGTGTGGTTCTTTTATCTCTCTCATATTAGTGTCAATCTCTTAAATGTTAGTTAAGGTTTTTTGTTTTTAGGTGAATGCCCCACAGTTGTCTAAATTATAAAGTAAAAAATAATTAAAGGACTATACCATCCATTTTGCATGTTTGAACCAAATATATTCAATTTTCATACATGTAACGTTACTGACAATCATTTCCCAAAGCATACTACTGGAANAATATATTCAATTTTCATACATGTAACGTTACTGACAATCATTTCCCAAAGCATACTACTGGAAGGTGAATTTAAAAATTTTTTCCTACCCTCCAGACCGCCATTGGTTTCAGTTCATTCTGGTACGTTATTAAAATCATCTTGTTGATACTTGAACATTCTTGGCATAGGTAATCCATCATCTTCAACAAGACGTGTATTCAGGTTTTTTGAAATTATGTAATTTTAGCGTTTGAGCGCAACAGAAAGCGTGGAGTAAATGTATGGGGAATATAGTCTCAAAAGAAGACCTGCATTTATCGAAAAATTTAAAGGACCGTGACTTCATAAGGCTGTGTAACTATTAGCAGGAGAAACATCAATTTTTAAGGTGGGTGTATCACTTGAATATTTGATTTTGAAAGATTAAGAGGTTTTGTAAAATATCAGGAAAACTGAAATACGGTTTTATCCTTTGGGAAATGGTTGTCAGTAACGTTATGTGTATGAGAACTGGATATATTAAGCTCAAACATGCAGAATGGGTGGTGTGGTTCTTTAAATACTGATTTTTGGACGACGCCTAAATCAGAGCAACACAACAGCAAAAAGAAGTGAAAGAAAACAATTACACAAGGACAAGAGGCTCCTGATACAAGCTGTTCACTTACCCAACTGTGAGTTTTGATGGTGAGAACATTTTGATAACAGCTAGATCACTAATTATAACTTTAATAATAACTAGTTTTGTTTTTTAGGGGGAAATATCCATTGATGCGTATGTGGCACAAGTAGATGGTTGTTTATAGCTGATCTGTCCTACTCTTTACTTCTTGTACTAAAAAAAAAAAAGATACATATAGACAGATAGTATGCTGTATTTCAAGCAGTGGCAGATCATTTATAATATTTTCGGCTTTATTGATTTATTGATGAAAAGCAATGGAAATATCTCTTTCTCTTCCTCAGTCCAAAAACAGAACTTCTCATGAATACGATGCTGAAATGTGAACAAGGCTTTAAACCTCAGGTCTGATTCTCTTGGGTCATTGTTTGTATTTTACACAGTATGCTGTTATAGGATTTATGGTTTTGCATTATAACCAAATAAAACAGGAGCAGGATGGATTGTGATACATTTGTCAATTCAGCTGCATTGACCTTTTCTGAGAACAAAATACATCTTAATTAGTGTTTTGTTAAAATCATTTGAAATTAAAGGGAAATACAGAAAACAGCATGTACATGTATACCAGCAAAAACGCTTTAGTGTAAGGCAGATCAGTATTATAACTATGAATTATAACTATGATATGACTGAAATAACCTTTATTATCGCTTTTAAATAACCATCTGTCATTAAGTTCATCAACTTCCTGTCTGCACTTTCTTTCCTATTTGGAGATTCGACTACAATTCAAACAGTCACGTCTTTGTTGCTTTACATTAAGTTAATTACAACCAACATGGAGTTCAAGAAAAAAAGAGGGAGGAGGAGGCAAGAGATTAATAGACACAGAGGAGGGTGGAGAGCGTAAGAAGAATGGGAGAAGAGGAGAGGAAAGAGGAGAATGAATGAATGCAGGGGATGACAGGAAGAGGAGAAAGAGGACATCCTTGGTGAGAACCTAAACAGACCTAATTAGACGCCAAGGATACCAGAGTCGCTGTAACAGGCATTCAAACAGTCGCCGTGAAACGTTAACGAGCGTGTGACAAACGCTGAATTCAGATCGTTCCTGTACTCCTGTGTGTGTGTATATATGTGTGTGTGTGTGTGTCTGTGTGTGTGTGTATACATACACGTAAAGACCGAGATAACTCCTCCTGTTTGTATCGGTGACAGGGTCGATTCTGTTGTGAGTTTAACAAGCTGGATGGTGTCCAGATTGATATTTATTTTCATTATACACATTTTGTTTTTATAAGGCCTTTATTTAAAGGACAATACCAGCGATTTTGCATGTTTAAGCCCAAGGAATACTTAATTTTTGCTTGACGGTGTGTTTTATGAATCACTTCCCAACAAACAAGAAAATACTGCAGTAACACCTCTTTCAAGGCAAACACAGCTAAAAGATCTGCGTTTATGAATGAGGAAATATGGATGCATGATGATAATTGCCTTTATTGACATGTTAAATCTGGTGCTGTGTTTTATGGATTCCCGCCACTGTTTCCTTTTAATTAAAAACTATTTCAGCTGTCAAAAAATATAAAACTTTGTATTTAAAATAGTTAAAGGTGACTAGTGTTCTCTTTTTTTTTTCTTTTTTTAAATTTTTTTGAATCGGTTTGTGTCAATTTTTTGATGACTCTGACTGACAAATCACAGCTGTTCACACACCTCGCTGTGAGTCTTACCTTTAGTTTGGACTGAAACTCTCTGGACTTTCTTCTGGCTAAGACCTGAATATGACTGGATACCTAGAGGAGAGGAGAGGAGAGGAGAGGAGAGG
>VXCM01002390.1:40666-58127 GCA_014773175.1 Lucifuga dentata
TATAGCAACAAAATCTGTGAGTGCACGTTACCACATAGCACAAAGAGACAAACTGAAGCTTCGTGTACCTTTTCTACATATGTTCTTCTCTATTTTCGTCCTGCAAAAAGCATTTTGACGGTTTACAAATGCTGTCAAGTCACCACCCTCGGTCAGCCCTGTGATTAAGAGCTTCAGCTGCCTGATAGAATGGCTCAAAACCTTTTCAGAATAAGGCCAAAGCCTGGCTGACCACACTCTCTAACGAGGCTGCAGTAGAGTGGCGTGAACTCGTTTATGTGCTGAAAGACCTCAGACACCACAGGACCCAGGCTGTCCCTCAGAGCCCAAAGCTACTTCTGACAACATGCACAATGCAGCCGCAAGCATGGAAATGTTGCTTAGATTGTGTTTTGCAGTGCATGTCCACCTGTTAATCATCATTCCTGTTGATTTAGGTTAAGTTTCTCTGCGCCTGATAAATACGCAGCTCATCGTTCATTTGTTCAACGAGTTTTCGCTACTGCATGTCTGAAATCTGTAAGGAAAAGATTTCTAAGAAACGGACGACACAAAGTTGGGAAATGAACATGTAGCTTGATAAAAACTCAGATTTTAAATTCAGTGTTTCGCCTGCTAACACTTATGCAAGATTGTAGAAGACAGGAGTTTTAGTTTCTCATAAAAGGCGTCTTCTCCTGGGACTTTTCCCTGATATTTTCTTCTGTGCAGCTTTGTGTTGAAATGCTAAAATTATGTTATTTTGACAAAAAAAAAAAAAATATATATATATATACATCTTATTCACTGTTATGGATTATTTATCTCAAGCACGTTTCAAATGTCTATAAGTTGATTTTTATGGCATACTGGAATGCAGTGAAGTCAATGACAGTCTAGAAGGTAGGAAAAACAATTCTAAAATGTAGCACTCCAGTAGTAGGTTTTGGAAATAGTTGTCAGTAATGTAACGTGTGCGTGGGTTGTATGTTTTGGGGTTAAACATGGAAATGTTTAACCCCAAATGTACCAGTATGGTCCTTTTAAGCATAAATCAGGTCTTACTCTCCATTTCCATCATGTCAAACAAAATATCTCACTCAAATTTCTCACTTACATGTTTTTTTAACATCTTTATATGTCAAATAATCACACACAAAATAGTCACTGCTGTCCCAAATGCAACACATGTATATGTACAAGAGAATTTTGTACCTTCAGTGCGTGTCTATATATTATATAGACACACACACACACACACACACTTAAGCCATTACTCTTCACAGTATGTATCAGCATTGTATCATACTCTCTGTCTTCAGCATGCACAACTTAAGAGGCAGAAAGAGTTCAATACCAATTAAATGACCTTCCTATCTATGCAATGTACATCCATATGATGTTGTTGCTGGGGGTGACTAAACCGCTGGCCATTACACTGCACCTCTGCTGTACCTTTGCCAGGGATAATAGCGCTATTATTCACCTTTTCATTCTCTCTCCCTTTCATACGCATCCATTTACAATTTCGCTGCGCTTTTCCTCCCATACAAGTTCATCACGGCACTTTTGCACATTTTTTTTCCCTTCGTCTTCTTTTCTATTCCAGTCCATTTCCCTGCAGCCAGTGGGGGGTACTTTTAGACCCACACGTGTCACATTTTGCCTCTTCCTCCTCCTCTGCGGGGACTGCTCACCTGCCACTCATTGCACCTTTAAGAAGCCACAGAAATCACCAATAATGAGCTGCACAAGGAGTTGTGGAGTATAAAGCGGCAGAGTGAAGCTCCATCTGCCGTGGTGTACAGATCTTACCTGCGGCACAAAAAATAAATGGTATTTAAAAAAAGAAGGGCAAGTTTTTAATGTTACCCCAGGCCTGCATGATGCTGCTTTTGCATGAATAGAAAGACATTACTTAAATAATAATAATGGAGATTTACTATTTAAATTTCCTTTGACGTGTTTTTCTTAATGGAATATGAATATGAATTAAACCTGTGTGTTTCCTTGATGCTGAGTCAAAGGAAATCACATGCATGAATTCAAATCTGCTCCTTTCCTGTTCCCTGCACATCGCCAGCCAAAAATAAGAACAAACTAGCTGGAGATTCGTAATTCTGTTAGCACAGATGTTGCAGTAATGATTAAAAACCTCCTGGTCTCAATGCCAAACCCCGTTTCTCTCCATTTTGCCTTTCCTGCCTCTGCCTCTCTGAAAACCAGGCGCTGTCTAACTCGATTAGGTCACCGTGATAAACATGTCAACAACCTGGACACAAAGTCAACAGGGTAAATAAACAGCTCACAACATTTCAACCAGGCAGGGGACAGAATGTAGGAAGAGAGGAAGAGAGGCTGATCGATCTGCTACTGATCAATACAAAAGAGCTCAAAGGGGAGCTCTGCTATCAGGACAACATGTGTTTGCTCAGCTTTTGTGTTACGGTTCATCCGGACACAAGAATAAAAACCAGCGTCTTTCAGTCCATCCAGCTACCACTTCATAATCAAACAAAGACTTTTACCATTCGTATAAAACGGGTTCACACACCTGGCATCCTAACACAGCATAAAACCCGAAACTCAAGCAGTGACAAAAAGAAATCGCTAGAGCAAACTCCCTGCACTCAGTGTACAGAGAAAGAAAAGAAAAAAAGAGTGAAAGAGGGAGAATGCGGGAGAGATGGAGGGAGAGGGGGAGGGAGAGAGAGAGAGAGAGAGAGAGAGGGAGAGAGGCGCAGCTGGTGGCAGCCAGAGGACCATCTGTTCCTCACTCTATTAGTTCACACACACAAATATATATACTCTCTCTCTCTCTCTCTCTCTCTCTCTCTCTCNCTCTCTCTCTCTCTCAAACACACACACACCCCACGCCACGCTTTCTGCTGCACCTATAGCATGCCTCTGTTGCCTCTCCGCTACAGGCTGATTATCTTTCTTTCCTCTGTGTCTCACACAGTCAGGCACCGCTCGCAGTCATTCCCACAGTCTGACACATCACAGCGAGAAATGTTTCAGCAGCTCCGTGACGTGTTTTTAGCACTCGGCACACACGCCAGCATTCATGCAGAGCACACTGCAAATTAGTAAGCAACAATCAAAATCATCGCTTTTAAATACGCTGCACTACCGGCGACCCCAGCATGATTTATAAAGTGTTACTCCTCTTTTTCTGTGGGAGATTAGCAGCTAGGGCGACTTCATACAAAAGAGATGTTCAAGAGTCACAAAATTCAAGTCCAAGTCACGTCTGAAGCCTCTTATGGGTGAGTAGAGTCTGGAGTTGCTGATAGTGTGAGTCAGGTCTGAAGTCTCTGAGTTAAAGGACCATACCGGTCATTTTGCATGTTTGAGCCTAATATATTCAATTTTTATACATGTACCATTACTGACAATCATTTACCACAGGATAAAACCATATTTCAGCTTTTATGATATTTTGCAAAATCTCTTAATCTTTCAAAGTCAAATATTTAAGCGATACGCCCACCTTAAAAACTGATGTTTCACCTGCTAATAGTTACGCAGCCTTATGAAGTCACGGTCCTTTAAATTTTGCGATAAACGCATGTCTTCTTTTGGGACTATATTCCCCGGTGGAGACATACATTCACTCTGCACTTGTTATTGCACTTAAACACTAAAATTACATAACTTTGAACAAAAAAAAACTGAATATACCTGTTGTGCACAATGATGGATTACCTATCCCAAGAACATTTCAAGTATCAACAACTGGATTTTAATAGCGTACCAGAATGAACTGAACCCAATGGCAGTCTGGAAGGTAGGAATTTTTTTTTTAAACTCACCGTTCCAGTAGTATGCTTTGGGAAATGACTGTTACATGTTCTCTTTTCTATTGCTATTAAATAATTGGTTTTATGCTTTTTTTTGTTTGTTTTTTAATTTTACTCTATCTTAACTTATCTGTATGTATAAACTTGCTCTGTACTTAAATTTCTTGAATTTTCTATCTGTAAAGCACTTTGAAAGACCTTTGTGTATGATAAGGTGCTATATAAATAAAATTTGTCTCGCCTTGCCTATGTGTATGAAAATTGAATATATTAGGCTGAAATATGCAAAATGGCCGGTATGGTCCTTTAAGCTTAGGTTATCCTTCACTTATTGCTAGAGTGCAAGGGGGCACACGTGACATATGATGTGGCGCTCTGGGCCTCTGGACATTTTGCGTGGTTGCACAACTTCTAGATTTTGTGACTTGGTGCGAGTGGAATGAGACCAAAACGGAGGAATTTGAGGGTAGACTTGCCGAGCTGGTACATAGATATACAAACATCTTTCTGACTCGTTTGGAAAAATATGCGGCATCATTTTGTGACTACTTCTTTGACTACTTCTTGCTTGGCATGCATGGTATTTTACATACACTGTTCCCTGTCATTTCAGAGAATACTGCAACAGAGAATGTGTAAAGTATTAAAATGTCTTCACTCCGTAAAAGCTGTCTTCTGCTGTGACTATATTATCTGGAGGAGGCATACATTATCTTCCATGCAGCTCTGTGTTAAATCCGTTAAATACTTTGACCAAAAATTTAATAGACATAGTGTTAGACTGTGACAGATTACCTATCTCAAGTCTGTTTCTAGTCCAGTTGATTTTAGTATACAGGAATGAACTGAAACCAATGGCAGTCTGGAAGGTAGGAAAAACAATTCTAAGGAGTATGTTTTGGGAAATCATTGTCAGTAATGTAACGTGCAAGTTGTATATAATAGGCTCAAACATGAAAACTCGCTGGTATTGTCTTTTAAGTCTGTGAGCTAAAGCAAGAGTTCCCAAATTTTATCATGCCAAGGACCACTAAATTATTGCATTCTCCAGCTCCAGCCCCCCCCCCCCCCCCCCCCCCCCCCCCCCCCCCCCCGGGGGCCACGGCCCCCACTTTGAAGAAGTATTGAGTTAGAGGACAAGTCAAATCCAAAGTGTATGAGGAACGAGACCAATTAATGTCTCAAGTCTTTGAGTTTGAGTTTGAGTCAGTCAAATCTGAGGGCTGTGATGTAGGAGTCCAAGTCGAGTCTCAAGTATCCATAATGGTTCAGACTTGAAACACCATGGCTTTTTCTGCAGATGAATCCTTAATAAATAGTATTTAATGAGGGAGCTACAGCCTTACCATCACACAAGTCATTATCAACAAATACGAGTCACGTCTTACATTAAAGACAAGTCTAGTCTAAAGCCATTTTTTGCAAGTCAAGTGCAACTCACGCACGAGTCGCCAACCTGAATGAACACCTTGAACATCTTTCATGTAATCATAACACACATCAACAGAAACACCACTTATCATTTCAGACGAGGACACTCCCTTCAATGACACCCACATTTTAAACACGAACCCTCGCGTCCCATCACTCACCATACATCTTGCCTTCATCAGACAGTATAATTTTCCTCCGTCCACAGGGCGGGTAGATGGCGAGGGCCTCCTGAAAGCTCTGTTCGATGTCAGGGCTCCAGACCCCCTCGGGGTCCCCATCCATGGTCTTGTCCCCTCCTGAGTCACTCAGTCTGTCCATGTCCTCCCCTGGACTCTCACTGCCACTCCAGCTACTGCGATCCATAATGTTAGCTAATTGTTAGCTAGCTGATGT
The DNA here is from genome assembly GCA_014773175.1 of Lucifuga dentata. NCBI lineage: Eukaryota > Metazoa > Chordata > Actinopteri > Ophidiiformes > Bythitidae > Lucifuga > Lucifuga dentata. Next base: position 46,276 of record VXCM01002390.1, read on the forward strand.
GTGCTCAGCACAAATGCTAATATTTGTAGCTAAGCAGCTGATGTGATCAAAGTCAATGGTAAACCCAGGTTAACTCTATTACTAATGTCAATTATTAACTCCCCGTGGGGCAAGTTAGCTGCAAGGAGCTATTAATGCTAATGCTAACTGATGCTTAGTCAAGAGCCAATGTTAGCTCCAATGCTAATTACTGATAATGACACTAAACGTGGTGGGAGTGCATTCAACTCAACAAGCTGATCCAAAATGAGACGTCAGCCAGCAGGAACCTAAAAGATAAAAATAAAAAACAATAAAATAAATGATTGTTCATGATCTTCCATGCAGCTCCATGTTGGACCAGTTAAATAAAGTTACTTCGACAAAAACATGTAATAGAGTCGTGTTCACTGTGATGGATTACATATCTCAAGCATGTTTAAAGTCTCTACAAGTTGGTCTTAATAGCGTACTAGAATGAACTGAAACCAATGACAGTCCGGAAGGCAGGAAAAACAATTCTAATATTTGCCACTCCAGTAGTATGTTTTGGGAAATGGTTGTCAGCAAATAACATGTGCGCAGGTCATATATATTGGGCTCAAACATGCAAAACCACCGGTATAGTCTTTTAAGTTTTGAGTTTCAGTTGCTGTCTAAGTGACTATAACTCTGAATATTATTTAAATAAATGCATTCTTGCCCAAAAAATAGTTCGTAGCGCTGCTTCAGGTTTTGATCAAAAACACATCGTAAACTTTTTTTTTTTTTTTTTTTTTGATTTCATGTAAGAAATTGCTGGCTTTTATCCACATGGACAGAAATCGAACACATGACTGAGACAGACAGACAGACAGACAGAATGCTCCAAACAGCTTTAAGAGGAAAAAAATGGAGAAACTGAAGGGCCTGCCAGCTGCCTACAATTCTGCTAAAATCCCCCACAGTAAACAGCAGGGTTGGCGCAGCGCACACAACACACTCACACTGAAGCATATGCACACTCACATGCACACGCATACACAATTACAGTGCCAGCTCCTTAGGCGAACACATGTCATTTTGTCTGGTCTTCTACTGTTCACACTTCCCATGCACTGTCCCTTGCCACAACCTGCACAAGCCTGCTGTGCGAAGTGTGTTCCAGCGTGTGTGCACTATATGTGTGTTTATGCCTACATATGCCCATCTAATTTTAACACAGTTACACTTGATGGTGACGCACACGCACACATGCAACTGAGGCATGTAAAGCAGCAGGCAACAGTTTGGGCACAGAGGGTTTGACCTCGTCCACACAGTTTCTGCTCAGATTAGCAGTTCTGCAGGCTGCTGGATGGGCTGTGCTGCTTTTTTAGCTGCTGAGGGGAAATGGAAGAAAACATCCTTTAGCTTACATGCACAGCTCGTGTAAGGGATGGGATCTGCTGGCTGAACTGGAGTTTCTCTTATGCTTCCCTCTCCATCCGCTCTCATTTCCTTTTCCTTTCTACTCGCCCAACCTCGCTTTCTTCCCGGCTTTCCTCTGCCCTCCCCCAGCAGCTTTCCATTCAAACAAGGATTCATTCATCCAGCAGGCTTTACTGTGGAGATCCAGCAACAAGATTTGTTCCTTCTAGACGACGACCTTGTGTGTGTGTGTGTGTGTGTGTGTGTTGACAGTGGGGTAGGGAATTGCTGGCATATTCTTCAAGTGAATCCGGGGTTCTGTGTGTTGCTGACAAAGCAGAATTAAAGTTTTCTTTTGTGTGTGTGTGTGTGTGTGTGNGTGTGTGTGTGTGTGTGTGTGTGTGTGTGTGTGTGTGTGTGTGTGTGCGTGCATTTGATCGGCTGCCCTCCCGCGTGAGTTACGGTGTGTGAGTCACGAAAAGTAATCATTTCCAGCACGGAGGTGAAAACAAAAGCCGCTACGAGAACAGTTTGGCATGTTTGAATTGTATTTATAAGGAGGTCATTTCCTGCAATGAGTTATGTAAAAGGATCAAAACAAAGAGCACACTTAGGTGTTTCATCACTTCCCTAAAATCCCTCCATTTGTTCTTTCACAGTTTCTCATCAGGGCAACGTTTTATTATCTTTTGTGACAAAGAGGAGAATTTTATTTTAACATGATTTAGAAAATTCACAAAGCTTTTTTGACCTTTGAAGGATATTGAAATGATGACAATAATCTACCTACATTCACACTCAATGGGTTATGAATTCGTGCGGCTCAAGTTTCTCTCTATTATCGCCTTTTTTTTAACCATGGTGAGTCTCAAAAGCCAAATTCAGCTTTTGGTAGCTGCTGGTGTTACGCATCGCTGCAACTGAACTTTATCAATATGTGGTGATGAATCATTTTGCGCATACAAACTGTGTATAAAGTTGGGCTTGCAATATCATATCATTCACGATAATACCGATTTGTTTTTTATATGATAAAAATTTGTCATGTCGTGATATTGACGATATTGTGCTGAGATTACTTGTTGATGCATTTGGGATGGGAGTTGATGGGAGTTACTTCTGTTGGAAATGGTTCCGCTACAAGGCTAACAGCTAAAGTTGGGATCAGAAATAAGAGAATACCAACAAAGTCTACATTTGCGTGAGGAGGTGAGTCAGGCTGATCTGCAACACAAAACAAGCAGGCAAGTGATGCTGGCCCAATCAAGCATAGCTGGAGCGTTAGCTAGTTGCACTTCCTGTGACAGAAAAATGGAAACGGTGGTGTTAAAGGGATATATCACCCATTTTGCATGTTTGAACCTAATATATTAAATTTTCATACATTACGTTACTGACAATCATTTCTCAAAGGATAAAACCATATTTCAGCTTTCCTGATATTTTGCAAAATCTCTTAATCTTTCAAAATCAAATATTCAAGCGATACACCCACCTTAAAAATCCATGTTTCTCCTGCTAATAGTTACACAGCCTTATGAAGTCACAGTCCTTTAAATTTTTCGATAAACGCAGGTCTTCTTTTGGGACTATATTCCTCAGTGGAGACATACATTCACTCTACACTTTTTTATTGCGCTTAAACGCTAAAATTACATAACTTCTAAAAAAAAAAACCCTGAATACATGTGATGTTCACAATGATGGATTACCTATCCCAAGAATGTTTCAAGTATCAACAAGTTGATTTTAATAGCGGAATGAACTGAAACCAATGGAGGTCTGGAAGGTAGGANCCTTACGTGTATGAAAATTGAATATATTAGACTCAAACATGCAAAATGGATGGTATGGTCCTTTAAATTAGTGAAGCAACGATGTCTTGTAGCAATGCTGTTGTAGGTTCCGCTAGGCTAGGCTAACACCGTTCATACATCGCATCAGAACCTGAATTCAGTCATTTTAGTTGGTGACATTATTTATATTTTATACACTACAGAAGATGACAGCTTAATATGAATTACTGTTCAACACCTAAAATATTACAGGATTTAGTTATTTATACTTTTACTGAATGGAAATTTTATACTTAATTTTTACTAATGTTGTACAATTTGCTGTATTGTTTAAGTCACTCCAATACAATATTCTTGAGGGTTAGATTGTTCATATTCTTGAATATCATTATTGCGAGGTATTATGATATTACCCACCCAGTCTGTATGCACACCACTGAGGAGTATGCAACTATGCAATTCATAAAACTAAACTAAACTTCAAATACTGCTGCAATTTTAATCTCTCATCATATTCATGAAGAAACTCATTTCAATATCTCATCCTGTAACTTTGCTCTATATAATTCTTTCTATGATCTTAACAACCACATGGGCATTTTATAATAAATCCAATTTTGTGGATGCAAGTCATCACCAGACTTGGGTAGTAACAGAATACATGTAACGGCTACGTAATCAGGATACAAAAAAATATATATAACTGTATTCCATTGCAGTTACAGAGAAAAACTGTAATCAGATTACAGATACATTTAGTATTATTATTATTATTGTAGCAACTCTCAATGAAGCACGGAAAGGTGGCTGTTTTGACGATTTATTAAACGAAAAAAGAAACTACTGTAGGTAGTAGCAACACTGTAACGGTCAATTAGCATTTTTTTTTTTTTTTAAGCTTCTGACTTGTTAAAAATTACTGCAGGTGCTCTTAATCCATGCACAAAAAAAAATTTAGAGCATTTTGTTTTTATTTTGTAAAAGGACCAGACTTTATTTTTGCTTTGTTAACTATTCTGTAAGCCTATAATTTAATTTAGAAATGGAAGGCCGACTGCCTGAATTTTCTTTTAGTGTCCCCATTTTCTTTTCCTAAGGTTATCTTACATTGTTCTGTTCTTTTACAGAATACACTTAAATAATACTCTATATAAAATATCTAAAATTCATTTTACTGATTGAAGTAATCCAAAAGTAACGGAAAGTAATCAAGTTACATTACTTTACATTTTTTATCAGGTAATTAGTAAATGTACCGGATTACATGTTTCAAGTCCCAACCCTGGCCATCACGCTAATCAGGAACAAGAAGTCATTTGAGGAGAGGAGAGGAGAGGAGAAGTACACTCAGAGATCCAGCATGAGGGGCCCAGCAGCAGATGGATGCTGGAGAGAGACATTAGTCACACAACAATCAACTGTGACTACTGGGCTACACTCGCCTCCTCCCCCTGTGTACCTCTCTCTCTCTCTCTCTCTCTCTCTCTCTCTCTCTCTCTCTCTNCCCCCTCTCTCTCTCTCTCCCTCACCAGGCAGGCTCAGGCCCATCCAGCCAGGACACCAGGCGTCACGGTGTCAGTGCCAGCCCTCAGGAGAACAGATACGAGGCGCACAGCCACAATCCTGCAGCTGCCTTGGGCTCTCGCGTTCTCCTTCTCTGTCACTTTTCTGTCTCTCCACCTTCCACCTCCTGCCAGCGACATCGATGTGTTTGTGTGCAGGCAACGTACGTGGCTCCAAGCCTCCGTGNCCTCCTGCCAGCGACATCGATGTGTTTGTGTGCAGGCAACGTACGTGGCTCCAAGCCTCCGTGTTCACAAAAACACACCAGAGAGGTTGTAATGAAATGTAATGATAGCAGTGTTTGAGTGTCTGTATGACCAGGGGGCCCTGTGTGTGTGTGTGTGTGTGTGTGTGTGTGTGTGTGTGTGTGTGTGTGTGTGTGTGTGCGTGTGTGTATGTGTGTCACCAGGGGATCCCGTTGGTATAGAAGTTGACTGTATTATCATAAGCTAGTCAGTTGCTTTCATTCATTCTTCCATTGGACCACTCAACGGCATCTGTTTTAACTGCTTCCAGCAAATGCAAACACATACACACACACACACACACACACACAGGTTTTATACAACAGGATTTTCTCCTAATCCTCAAAGCAAACATTGTTCCACTTTACAATATTTTGCCATATTTCTAATGGTCTCTTATGGCCTAAATAGAATTATTCATATAGCTTCATAGTCAAGGACTCAGACAAGCAAAAAGTCTTTTTTGACAAGCAGTCACAAAATATATATATTTTTTACCTATATGCAAATGTGAATAAAGCGCCAAATATCCAAAGTATTTCAGGGACGCTTCATTTATCCTGCCACTTAAACAGCCTCCATACTGAACACAAAATTCCCAAGGTAAGATCAGTCAAGTACTCACTCATGTAATTCATTCAGAATGTATTTAAAATATCCCGACTGTAAAGTGAGGTTAACTCAGCAGTCACCATGGTAACACGACACATCCGTCATACAAAAATGTATCGTAGCGATGCTGCTGAGTGAAGAGCCTTGACTGATGGTTCAACTGACGTTTATTTTAACTTTCTTTGTACTTAATTCAAGCAATGGAAGAAAAATAAAAACTATTGGGAAATACATTTCTGAATTTTTCTCCATTCAGTGTTATATTGTATCATAACTACCATTGGCTTAGTTATGCACACTGAACCATTTTCTGTACTGTCTTTAAAGGGCCATATTGGTGGTTTTGCATATTTGAGTCAAAGTAATACTACCCCCATACATGCTGCATTACTGCCAATCACTTTCCATAATGTGCTACTGGAGCAGTTCATTTTAGAATTGTACCTTTCAGACTGCCATTCATTCCAGTATGCTATTAAAATCAACTTGTAGAGACTTGAAGCTTGTAGGTAATCCATCACGGTGAACAAGATGTCTATTAAATGTTTTGTCAAAGATACTTAGTTTAACCGATCCAACACAGAGCTACGCTGAAGAAAATGTCCCAGGAGAAAAGACGGCTTTTGCAGAGAAATTAAAACACCCACGCCTTCAACAATTAACTGTAACTGTTAACAGGCAAAACAATGAATTTAAAGGTGTTTGGTCCACCTGAATGTTTGATTTTGAAAGATTTGGCAACATAACACAAAAAATAAAATGCAGTTTTATTTTTTGGAAAATGTTTGGCAGTCATGTAACTTGTATGCAGGTAGTATTATATGGCTCAAACATGCAAAATCACAGGTGCAGTCCTTTAATGTGGAAATCAAATTGATCCTCTATATTTTTCTTAGCAGCACAGCATGCACGCTGAGTATAAAGCCATTTTCTGTGCTGAGTCTTTACTGGTATTAATATATAAATTATATACCAGGTTCCTTAACACAAGTGTTGTGATACTTGAATAAAAATTGAAATAAAAGCCACGCTGTACTTTAAAATCTTTTCTTAGCTTAAAAATCTATTTTTTGGCATTTCCATTCAATTTTGCAAACACAAAACAGATTTGATGAGACATCTACTCTATGAATCTTTATGAACAATTTATGTATTAAAACTGGGCATTGAATGACGCAGCATTTTCCAATATCCTGTAGTACTGAAGTATTTTGATTAGTTCCCACATGCTTTGAATTTTGCTGCAGCCTTCAGGAAATAACTGTATCCAACTGTGTTTCACAGATGTGTTATACTACAAAGCTGACTGGGTAGATTTTATATTATGAGGTCATATGAGGTCGCCGTGTGGATGAGAAATCAGACTTCTGTCCTGTATTTAATGCTGTACAGTCGTAATTAGAAGACGACCAGAAATGAACCAAAAAAAAAAAAAAAAAANAAAAAAAAAAAAAAAAAACACTTTCTCACTTCAGTCACATGACCTCTTACACCAGTTGGACCTGTCTATTAACTGGCTGCTTTGCTTTTTTTTTCATTCATTAGAGCTGAATTTTGAGAACTGGGGGTCAGATCTATGCTGATTGGCTCTGAAGGCAGTGTGAGATCTCTAATGCCTGTTACAACCACAATGTGTGACAGTGTTCTGTCTAAACTAAACATTAAACAGGAAGCTTTAAACCTCATATTTAATGTAGCACAAATGGCCAACATGTTCCTAATGGGCGAGTATCGAAGCTGGAAAGGTGATGGTGTTTCCTCACTAAGTGCCCACAGCCATAAACAGATAAAGCAGAGTTGCAGAAGTGTTTGAGGCCGAGCGCAGATTATCTATATGATCAATGAGATTGCATGAAATCTCCCCATCGAGACTCTTCTCTTCCGAGTCCATTTGTAATAATCAAGAGATTTTTGCATCATTGCATTCACTCAGATGGTCACGGTCTCCTTGCATCATGCAGGAAGAAAAAAAAAAAAATCACCTTTATGAAAGTATTTCATGTTTAAAAACAAAGAAACATATTCATCCGGCCAAGGGAAAAAAGCATCAGGGAGAAGAAACCAGCAAAGGTGTTTTTATTCTTTTTCCATGTGAACACACACTTCAGAAAGTGACAGAGAGACTTTCTTTATGAGTGGCGAAGAAGCTGTGATTCACAGCATGCACTCCTCATTATTTCACCATCTCTTCTCATTACCAGAAGCATTACCATTTATGCACACACACAGTAATTGGTCACAGATTGCACATTGATACACTTATTTCCTTCTGGAAAAAAAGTGATGGTGAAAAGGTTTTCCTGGTAGCTCTTCTCTCTCTCTCTCTTCTCTGTCAATCGTTTTTATTCTTTGACTTGGTAGCTGGTTTTTGCTGAGTCAGACCGAACCATTATCTAGTCTGTTCCTGGGCGTGTTCAATGTCATGCACAGACTGTCTAACACACACACACATACATAAACACACAAACGACAATACCACCCACCAGTATAAAATGAGGCCTGGAGAGGTTACAGCAATACCAACACCATTTAATAAGTGTGAACTCTGGAGCATTGTACTGAGACAGAATCCAACATGTGCATATATGTGTCTATGTTCATGTATGATCCGCATCAACACCTGGCAAAGGAACATTATGTTTCTGTGTGAATGTGGAAAGATTACAGTGGACTCCATCTATCTGTCTCTTCCCCCACTTTTACATCCTCCACCAACTAACACAGGCTCTGCTCTCATCTCAAAACACACACACACACACACACACACAAAGTGAATTAGCCTCTGAACTGTGTTTTCCATCTGTGGTCCATTAAAACTTGGTTTGCTTTATTTAGACAGATGCAGGTTAGGAGGTAGAGAGGGAAGCGGCTGAGATCCCGTAAACACACTCCTGTGTAGGTTATTTAATGTTATAACTGGGTCTACCTGCCAAATTCTGATCATTTGTTATTCCTCTATCTTCAAATCTACCATGTTTCACTTAACGAAGCTTCATCAGAGCCCAGCAAATACTTTAGGATGGAAGAATATAAGAACAAAAGAAAGAAGAAACACATAGCAGGGAAAAGGTTGTAGCAACAAGGATACAACACAGGATGGTGCATTCAAGTGCAATCGTACAAAGCAAAAACTGTCTTACAATACTGCTTCTAAAGACCAAACAATAATTCTGAGTAACTGCTGTCTGAGTCACACTGAAGTGCGGTATAACTCTGTACAGAAAAGTTAAAAATGTTTTAGATTTCTTGGCACTGATATGAATCACTAAGAAAATGCAAAGAGAAGGAGGAGCACATGCTGCTGCTGGAACTGTTGGTACCATTGGAAAACAGCGATCCTGCAGATGTTCTGCAATGTCATTATTTCGGTGTGATTACAGCGTTCCCTGATCAAATCAGTTTGTGAACAGCATGATGTGTAGTAGCTGTGTTAGAGATGGAGCTTCCTACAGTACATTACAGCTAGCCCACAGACAGCCTACAGCTAGCCCACTACTGGCCCCAAATGAAGACTAGATGCCATTGTTTTTCTCATACCAAACTTTCACCCAGCTAGGACATCAATGCTATTCTTACAAATGCAGAGTACAGTCTACCTTTCAGAATAAATCCAGTTTGCCTGTAGGAACGTCCAAATATTTGGGCATGTTCGTTATCAAACTTATCCAGTATTCATGTTGCCTGAGAAAGTAGCTTTCCTGCTCCCAAAATGTTCCTAATTTGTGAGAGAGAGATTAGACTGTAAAACCATTTCAGCCAAAATTTAGACTGATGTTTCACAGTTCCTCCAAAAGTTTTCTTCAGTATAAACTAGTGTGAGGGGATGATACTGCAATTTCTTCCCACAGCGCAGCCACCACCATCTTTCAGGCAGACCCCTTGCTGCAAAATGAGGAGATGTAATTGAGGACAGGGTGTCCCTGTCCTCAATTACATCGCCAGCTGGTTCAGGTGGTGAGATGATCGGCACAAAAATGCAAAATAGTGCAACAGGCTCCAGGAAAAGTTGAAGCTTTTTAATTTTACATTTACACATGATTTATCATGTTTGAGAAAAGCATTTCAGTCTACTGACTCCATAAACTTTGACCAAACAACCACAATACCACCAGCTATGAGTAATAAAAAAAAAAAAAAAAAANAAAAAAAAAAAAAAAAAAACTGGGGATGTGAGCTCAACAGCAGGAACATATTTTTCCACTGTGAAAGTGTGGGAGAGCAGGGTGGGTCAGTGTATCACTCAGTGGGATTGTTCATCACATTGATTACTCAGCCTAGGGAAGTGAGCAAGGAGGATGTGAAATCTAGACTTCCTGCTCACTTCCTGCTGAGGCCGGGAAACGTGAGCTTGTTTCAAGCTTCCCAGTGAGGGCCAGTTTAGTCTCCTTGGACTGTTTGCTTAATCCACTTCTGTTCTCCCTTCCTGCTGCACCACTGCACACTGAGTGAAAACAGCTCATTTTATATAAGGCCCTATTCCAAAAAGGCTGCTCTGTTCCGATATGACAAATACTGACCAAACGCTCAATCGCTAACATCGGACTTTGTGTGTGTCAAACCAGTCGTGTAGGCCAGTAAATTTAAAAGTTACATGTTGATGTAAGCATGTGACATAAGTAAAGGATCAATCAAAACAAAGCTTTCAAAGCAGTTTAGGACTAATGGGTTTGTCTGACTGAATTGATTTTGAGGCATCAACCTCAATTTTTGACACTCTGAAACACTCTGTACTACATTATGCTATAGAACAGACGGAAATAAAAAGCATATCTCCCCTTTAAAGGACAATATCAGCAATTTTGCCAGTTTAAGCACAATAAATACTACCCACATACATGTTATGTTACTGACAACCAATTTCCAAAGCATAAAAACGTATTATAGTTTTCCTGTTATTTTGCCAAAGCCCCTAATCTTTCAAAATTAGGGTGATAAACCCACCTTAAAGGACCATACCACCCATTTTGCATGTTTAAGGCTAACATATTCAATTTTCATACATGTTAGGTTACTGAAAGTCATTTCCCAAAGCAAACCACTGGAACAGTGAGATAAAAATTTTTTTCCTAACTTCCAGATCGCCATTGGTTTCAGTTCATTCTGGTACGCTATTAAAATCAACTAGTTGATACTTGAAACGCCCTTGGGATAGGTAATCCATCATCGCGAACAAGAAGTATATTCAGGTTTTTTCAAAGTTTTGTAATTTTAGCATTTAAGCGCAATAAAAAGTGTGGAGTGAATGTATGTCTCCACCGGGGAATATAGTCCCAAAAGAAGACCTGCGTTTATCGAAAAATTATAACAACTGTGACTTCATAAGGCTGCATAACTATTAGCAGGCGAAACATTGATTTTTAAAATGGGTGTATCGCTTAAATATTTCATTTTGAAAGATTAAGAGATTTTGCAAAATATCAGGAAAGCTGAAATACGGTTTTATCATTTGGGAAATGATTGTCAGTAACATTATGTGTATGAAAATAGAATCAAACATACAAAATGGGTGGTCCTTTATGGTATGATCCTTTAAAATTATATTTTTGCCTGCCAACACTTTTAGCATGAATGTAGAAGGCAGGTCCATTTTAATTTCTCGGTAAAAGCCATCTCCTCCTGCAAACATATTTTCTGGCAGAGACATACATTTTCTTCGTGCAGCTGCATGTTGGATTGGTTAAATAAAGTAACTATGACAAAAAAATTTAATTAGATGCAGTGTTCATTGTGATGGACTATTTAGCTGAAATGCATTTCAGGTCTCTACAAATTGATTTTTAGTTGGGTAATAGAATGAACTAAAACCAATGGCAGTCTGGAACGTAGGAAAAGCAATTCTAATATTTGCCGCTCCAGTAGTATGTTATGGGAAATGGTTGTCAGTAACATAACACGTATGCAGGTTGTACTGTATATACTGGGCTCAAACATGCAAATCATGGTATGGTCCTTTAAGGAACTCATATCTAAGTACTGGTACTGTTGCACTTCTAAAATTATCCACTTTGAAGAATCAAATCAACATTCTGTTTAAAGTGATGGAAAACACCAGAAAACACCAAAATAGAGAGAAAATTATTTTTGAGGGTTTTTTTTTTGTTGTTGTTGTTGAAGTAATTTTTAAGCATTTTGAACTTTATTTGCATTAGTGTGGACCAGACCTGAGAGACAGACGGATAAGCCAGCACATGCTCTGCTGGCCTCCTGCAGCCACAAGCCAGCTCCCCCCTCCCCCCTCCTCCCTCACCCCAACCCCAACCCCACCCAA